>JAVQJL010072281.1:0-10468 GCA_036024295.1 Nannoperca obscura | reverse complement strand
AGACCGCTGATGAGGCCCATCACGCAGGTGGGCGTGGACTAAAGTTTTTCAGTGCTGCGCATGCGCGCGAAGGGATAAACCCACTAGCGATAGCCTTAGAGGGCTGCGCCTATACTCATAGAATCAAGGGTTACAATACGTAACCAACGTTCATTGAACTACTTACTCATGAACTACACATCACTACACGGCAGGTGTTGATTGACGGCAGAAGCGAACAGTTTTGACCGTAATCTTAAGCGTAAGTGCAAACGCAAGCGTTTCTGATGTTTGTTTGTACTTACTTTAACAGCAAAGTGTGTATGTTTATGTGGCGTAAAGAAATAAAACCACGTGAATGTACGATTACTAAACAGTCGCCAGTGCAAGTTATTATACGGCGCTAGACAAGAGTACGCGTCGAAACAGGCCAATGCCAGTGTATCAGCCCCTGTTACTTCTCAACCTTTAGTTTGTTTTTATGATTAACGCACCATAGCTACTATAACACAATCACCCCCTTGGGATTAAAGTATTACTACTTGTCAGTCTTGTTCTATTCAAAGTACTTGTACATACCTATAGGCTACTAGTCCTAGGAATTCTTTCCATTTGACTAAATGTACATTCCAAAAGCAGAACTGTTTTAATCACTGCAGGCTTCACTGCACCTGCATTTTTTGTTACACACGCCTGTTGTTAAGGATTGTGGGAATCTTGTGTCTCTCTTTGAAAACATTTAAGACGCCATGTTTTATAGAAGTGCTGGCTCGGATGCTTCCTCACTCCTGACGTTAACTACTACTCCAGTGACTCAGTTGTGTAGACCCGCAGACTGGAACTTTGTGGGATTTCCTGTGAAATCTGCTGACTTGGGTTCAGTAGAAACTGGGCTACACTAGCAGTTTAGGATCGAGGTCAACTAACTAATGAGTGGCATTTATTGCATTGAGACCTAACCTCCATACACAGCCGCACAATGGAGCACTGTTCTAACATTCTTATCCTTACAGCAAACACTGGTCCCAGAGTTCCTTTCAAACTTACCTTTATTATGAAAACAAGAACATTGTATGTTATATATGCAATTCTTTACCGATATTACACAGCAATTGGCAAACAGACCCTACATAACTGGCAGTATTATGCCAAATGAATGTAGAATAAATTATTCCAACAGGTTTTCTACATATCTCACCAAGAATGGCAGACAGGTCCTCCCGTTCCATACAGTCTGGTTGTACAGTATTTATTTTCAGTTTTGGTACATTTTCAAAGTGTTACATGTTGAGCAACAAACTTGCTTGTCTTCAGCAGACAAATGTAATGCAGAGATAAAGAGTCAAGACTACCCCAACAACGTATTCAACACTACAGAACTGGCAAGTCCGTAATATATACATATGGTTTATGTACATATACTGTTGCACTACACCTCAGACACTGGACTGAGACACGGCTGTGCGGAGGTTGGTGACAAACAGAAAAACACCTATGAATGGGGACAAACATGCTGATATAAACAGCTAAATAATCACTGAAGGAAGACAGAAACTAAAGAAAGCTTCATGAAACAGATTCACTACCAGCCCCTCTGAAGGAATGCAGAGAAACATTCACTCACACACATTGTTTTCATGAATAATAGTCGTCTCTGGGAGGTCGGGCATGGGGGTGGTCGGCCAGGTCCAATCATCACCTATTTGTACAATTTGTCATCAATAACAGGACAGCATGACAAGAAGGAGGCTTTATTTGTTTTTGGTAGTGTGGCTATATTATGTACAGTACAAATACAGGCAACTTCATCTTGTTCTCACATGGACATGTGGGGAGTCATGTCTTCCTGTCCGATCTGGTTGTGGTGGGGCTTTGATGAGACACAGTGGAGTTTGGCTGACAGGCCTGCAGAGTGGTGGGGGGACGCGAAGTGGATTCTCTCTCAGCAACATCCTCCTGATGAGGGCTTGACAGTAGTGCCGGGGGTCAGCTTCACGTTGGGCTTCTCCCCCCCTCCAGCTGTGGCCCCAGGGCCCATCCTCTTCTTGATTTCGGCAGCCATCGTCATGAAGGCCTGCTCCACATTGGTGGCGTTCTTGGCGCTGGTTTCCAAAAAGGGGATGCCCAGAGAGTCTGCGAACTCCTGTACACAGTGGAGGAGGGACGGGGGTCAGGAGGCAATACTTTTTAGCAAAATAAGAATTAATAGCAGACAAAAGAATAAGACACTGAACACCACATGACATAATAGGGGCAGCAGGAGTGAGCACAGATGACAAAGACATCATGTGGCTTCAGTCAACAGGACAAAACAAAGCTTTTCAGAGTGTCTGCAGCTCAGTCGTCAGACAATTAATGCTACAGAGGTTTGTTTAGTAGCAGCTGAGTTACTGACCTGAAGCTTTGTAGTAAAAGAAATAATAGTGCCACCATGCATTTAATATTATGTCAGTTATTCATGGTTCTTATCTTTATCTTGTGTGCAGTAGTTCAACTTTTCAAATGAATATTTACAGATTTGAAATCTCATTTTAAGAATATCTTTCCAGTTTTGTGAAACAAATCATTCAAATAGGTTGTAGTACAGGAGTAATAGCTCAAGTATTTCCCCTTTCTTACGCACTGAATAACACACCTGAAGAGCTGGGACCTATCAGAGTTTCTCATTTTAAAGGTAACTCAACATGGGCCATCTTAAATCAGAAATCTACATGTCACACTAATTCTCCTCGGCAGCAGACGGGACGCAGCACAGAAAAGGTTTACATGAGCAGCTTCTAATACCCAGGAGCCTTACCTTTGCTGTTGTGTAATCCACCACCTTCTTTGTCGTCAGGTCACACTTGTTCCCAACCAATAGCTTGTTGACATTTTCACTGGCATAGCGGTCGATCTCCTGTAGCCACTGTTTGACATTGTTGAAGGACTCCTGAGACAGGAAACAGATCAACATCATCAGCGACTGAGATTTGCTGCAGACATTAATGCTATGGGAGGTGGACTTTTAACACCTGGGGACACTGGTGTTTGGCACTTTTTTGACAGCACGTCCGTTTGAAACACAAACAAAGGACAGAACACACTACAAGACAGCAAATGAAAAAAAAAAACTGAGTGAACACAGAAACTTGGGATCCATTTCAAGGTCAGTGGTATAATTTTTACAAGGTATGATGATATGGTATTATCTTAATCTCATCGCTCTATAGGAGCATACCGAGGACAGTGTGGCTGCTGTTTGTAACTTGTGGATGTGCAGACCACACCAGGAACTGTCCACATCCCTCAAGTCAGGATATGGTCAAAGGGTGTTTTCATGCAGAACATCCCTCTTTGTTTCAGTTACTTCCTGCCTTGCTACCACAAGGCTGCACGTATGGACAATATTCATCAAGCATTGGAAGCAAAATTACTCAGGGTCCAGACAATTGAACAAATAACATCACTCTCCATAGGTCTCCTTGACAACTAATTTACAATACACCATGTGCCATCAACTATTATCCAACTGCTGAAAGCAACTGAAAGCTTTGTTCTTATGGAAACATGAGCCCAACCTTCCAAACAGATGGATTCCTGGACAAAGATAGACCTCCTGACATCACCACATTGATGTATGTATAGTGTAGCAACGTCACACAATGGTTCAGTGGTCAAAAACATCCACAGGAAACAGCAGTGTTTCATGATGCCTCTGACTCAAATAGTGGTCATGTAAAACTTCCATTCTGAGCAATCAAAGACCACACTGTGAGGAAGAGGAAGACAGACATATTTCCTCTTCACAGAGCAGAGAGCGATGGTTTGAGTCTCTCATACTGAAAGAACTTGCTTGGTCTTTTACACAGATTCATACCATAGTATGTGACTATGTGATGGTATTCAAATATCTAACAGCAAAATGAATCCCAGTTCATTAGAGAGCGACCAGTCAGATTCTGCCCTGCCACTGTGGGAGGCAGATGTTGGGAAGTTCCATAATTAACAAAAAAAATGAACAGGTCTTCTTGGGTCACAATGAATCAAAGAGTGTGGGGTCCTACTCACCTGGTCTGTGACATCGTACACTACAATGATACCATGAGCGCCTCTGTAGTAGCTGGATGTGATTGTACGAAACCTCTCCTGACCCGCCGTATCCCACTGTCAAAGGAAACGCATGAAGACAAAAGCAACACTTTATACTACTTTTCATCACCAATACACACGCTATCACTGACTCACTAACTTCTTTCACCAATATCAAGTATCTTTACCATTCATTGGACACAAGACAAAGTCACATATTCAGCGCTTCCTTATACTTATATATTATTCTTGTGAGCCTAAAAGAACTCCTGGGACATTGACGTTGTCCACTAAAAGCCATGGTAACAACTTCACGCAGCCTATTCCTCATTTTTCCAACTTTTTACATATTATACACCATACATAATATACACACATTGCTATTTATTGAAAAAAAAAGAAAAGGCTGCTTTTCTTCTGGTCAGCAGTGAATGTATCTACTAACAAGTACTGTGTGTGGTCACAGCCTGATTTATAAAGACTGTTGTTCCTGTATCACCATGAACACACAGACCGTCCTGCTGCCTCAAATACTCACTAGAGCACCACATGTGGATTCATCTGCCTCTGAATATAGTCCCCAGCAAATGCACAGTTTCCTCCTGTTTGACTGACATCTGATAAAAACTACAATAAAATGACTGAGCCCTTTCTTATGAAACTATATATTTATGAGGTGTTTATAAAGGTTTACATCTTCAGTAGGAAGCAATGGGTTTGGAGCTGAGAACCAGTAGGGAAGTCGAAATGTATTGAGATATGAACACATTGTTGGTTTGGGTCTTTTCATGGGCCATGCTTACTGAAGGACACGGATAGCAGTTTTTGAAGCAGTAGGTTACTTACAATCTGAAGTTTAATGGTCTTTCCATCTAGTTCTATGGTTCGTATTTTGAAGTCCACACCGATAGTGCTAATGTAACTTTCTGTGTATGTGTCATCCTGCAGAGAGAAACAGTCAGAGTTAGATAGCTCACACATCCTGTTCACTTCCTGCTTCACTACACACACACAGTCCCATAAGTCAGTGGGAAGTAGCCACGGTTTCAATAGTATACAAACTGGTGCTTGTTACATGGTGAATATAGGACTTCCAGGCAAGTGACCTGCTTTGGTATGCATATTTACAGTTAATAAGAGCCCCAGGCATCACTGCAGAATCCTGCTGAAGGGGAAATGGAGGTCATATAAACATTTGTATGTGCTATTTTGGAGAAACTTACTGCAAATCGTAGAAGAAGGCAAGACTTTCCAACACCAGAGTCACCAATCAGGAGCAGCTTGAATAAATAATCACTGTGAGGGAAGAGTAAAAACAAAACCCAGCTTAAAAGGATATTCACAAATTGTTAAGTGAGTGAGTTACAGATTAGCAATTTAACTACATAATGGATACCATATTAAGAGCCTGGGAACATACAAGTCCAATTCAAGACCTCACACTGCCGTTTCATAGCAGTCATGGGCCATTCTAGCTCTGGTTTAACGTCAGATTTAGTTTGAAGCAAATATGCCCATCAGCATTAGTGTCATTGTCACTAGGTTTGGTTGAAAGGTCCATTTTACACAGAAAGCAAACATTCAAGACGGGAACCTGGCTGAGATCAGATTCATTTTGAGAAGCCAGTGCTGGAAGGTGCCCAGCTGAAAGGACCAGGGGACTCAGAGGAGAGAAGCCACATCATGCCGTGCCTCTCTACACCCATTTACAGAGCTGATAGCGCTCAGTAGATCAAACATTGAGTAAAAACTTCACCTTACAGTTTTGGTTTCTGCCCCCCCCGAAAAAGTCCCTGCTCTTAAGGTGGTACTTTCCAAAGACCCAAACAACAGTATTAGTTAGTTAGCAGAGAAGATCAGCATGTATTAAGACAGCAAGAAAGCACTAGCTAGTGCTACACAAAGGTGTGGCGTCTCTTGTTGTGCATGACTCAAAGCAAGCTGCAGAATCATGCAGCCGACTGACAAAAGCTCATTCTCAAGGAGTATTGTTGTGTCATAGGAACAATATGTAAAGACAAAACTAAAAAATCACTGCTATTATATGAGTCATGATTTTAGTGGGAATGCTAATTTTTGCATTTCATTTTGGCTGCAAAAAATTACTAAAAATGATGATGTGGTTTTGTTGGATCTGTACCAAACAAATATGTTCCCTTACTTCCGGAGAATATGACTTGTAGGCTGGGGCATCTCTTAAGCACCACAGTGCTTCATGTTGTTAGCATTTTACCTTTAGCACAGAATTGAAGCTCATGCGATGTGGATATTGCACTTGGCCATATCATGATTCCGATTCATTCATTTTTCAGCCACTGCATAGGACAACTAACATTTTTAAGGGAAAGACTGCTTTCTGCTATTACATTAAGATTATCCAATGACAACTATTAACTACATCCTGCACCACTTACAATTATACTGGTAATATTATTATTGGTAATAACCCATAAACCAGCAGTCAAAATATGGTAGCAAAAGCAGCAACTGGCTGCTGATAGTCCAGCATCACCAGCATCAGCAGAGGGAAAGTTGTACAACCTAACTGTCACACATCAGCTGAGCTGTGTAGTCTGTGTAGTGTCCCGTCTCTGTTCACTCATCATTAAAGCTGTGACTGTGGTCAGAGGACGTCCCTGTGCAAGGCTGACCACTCACCGCAAGTTTGGAAATGATGTGGGGTCCAATCTACAGCGTCAATTATCTGACTCAAGGCAACATGTTTCTCTGACCTCAGTTTAAATTATACTCTTAACCATAAAGTGGGGGAAAGATACCTCTTCTTCAGTTTGACACTGACTCTCATTGAGTAAGAGTATTATGTCTATACCAGGGAGGTGAATCATTAATAGTACAAGATTACACAGTCTGCAGAGGGGAGTGAGGATCAAATATCACCATTTAGAGTAATGACTAGATTAAAAAGAAGCACTATTATGTTTCAAATGTTAGAGTAGTAGTGTAACAGCTTGCCAAACAAGGAAAAGTTGTACTCCAAAAATTCCACCATCCACTCATGTGAGCACTTCTGTATAGAAAGACCAAGACAGAGAAAGCTCAAGTGCATGATTGCTCAACGCTAATGTGGTGAAATCGAGGCTTGTCCTGTGGCATGTGACCTGCACATGACCGAGAAGCTGCTTCAGCACGACTGGACCATATGACTGACACTGAGTCAGGCTCAATACCAGGAAAAGCAAGCGGAAAACCAGTTACTGTCTGCTGTTCCAGTACCTGTTTGCTAATAGTAGCCTCTTTATCACAATGAAACACACAGACTAAAGTAGAACCATCGGCAACAGGGTAAGAGATGTAGTCTCTTAAAGAATCCAACCGAGGAAACTCTTGTTGTCGAGTTACATTTATCAGAATTTAATGAATGTAATAAGCTGATGTGGCTGATAATTGCGTCTTTTAGCTATATTAAAACAGCTAGGCAAAAAGAGTGAGGATTCGCTTTACAGTAAAGTAATTCAGCAAGGCACCTTTGTCCTGTATTTACATCTCGGCGTGAAACGCACCGAACAGAAACCAAGTCATTAAAGCTACTGCCGATGGCTAATTAAAAATGTTAATAAGTTAGAAATATAATGAACCCTTTGTTTATTAAAAAATAATAGTGTAACACCAATACTCCACCTATATCATTGTAAAATGTTCACTGTATCTCCGGCTAGGTGTGCATTAAGGCTGCTGTCAGCTGATGTTAGCCGCTAACTTAGCTCAACTGCTAATATTAAGTTGTTTACCAACGCTAACTTACTTTTTAGCTCATAGCTAACCTTAGCTAACTGGTCGAAATGTAACACAGCCTTCATAATTATGGCACTTACTACTCGGGATTCATTGTTGGCTCGTTGTATGGCGTATCCCCTCTGGTTAATCGTCTCTTGTTCCCTGTCTGCAGATAAACAGTGCTGTTAAGTTGTGAAAACAGCAGCGGTGGCTAGCTTACACAGCTTCCAAAACCACGGCCCGCTACTTGTTTCTCGGTAAAAATCCAAAATGGCTGCAACTCCAACAAGGAAACCTCTAACATTAGCCAGCTGGTTAGGCAAGTCGGGAATAACACAAAATACGTGGCTTGGTTTTAGTCCTTGTCCTTTAAAACAGACTGTTCTACAGCCGGAAGTCTAACGTGAATAAGCAGGGATGTGAGTAGATGTCGAGTTGCCCCTGTTCTCGCTCTCTTGCTGCTGAGTGTCTTGTTAACGTTACCGCAACAGCGAACTGTCAAGCCCTGTGAGGGATTACGTCATTTAGTGAAACGTGGCAAAGAGGAGTCAGCTAGTGGTGGCTGCCCCATGTCAAACTCCACAATATACCGCTTCCGGAAAAATACTTCAACATAAACCTCCAACACGTGAATTTGCTTGTACTCAACGGCGAGGCTTTTATTGAGACACTTTATTATTTCCGGTCACATCCCAGTTACGCCTGACGGGCTTGACACACCAGTCCTCAGTAGATGACATTACCAGCGACCTCGGAACACTTTGCTGTTGATCACGCCCCAAATAGACATTGTTATTGTCCCTAACAGCATTTATGACATTTTCACATTAGAAATGATCAACATAATGTAAATCTATCGCAAACAAGTTTCCCATTTATCTAGAAATGTCTATCCTGACTGAGCTCATGAGTCATGTTTGAGTCATCACTTTAGCAAATGGGTGTGGAAATGAAGACTGGTAGCCCACGTCAGCACCTGCACACAGGTAGGTTACACTTCTGCACGTTTCCCCCTGTGATGCATGGCTGTTTGAATAACTCATTCAGTGGTTTCAGTAATGAACTGGATGTTTTGGCCTTAGCGAGGGTAGATAGAGGGTGTTCCTACAGTTCACAGTAATCATCACTTTTTACTTCCTCGGCTCTCGTCAGTTAGTAGTCCACATTTGTCTACTGAAACTTTGTTCCAAAATGTGTTGAGAAACTCCACATGATGCAGCAGGCATCCCTCTGAAGGAACAATACAAACAAGTAGATATCAGAGATATATCTGATTTTTTTAAATGATTTGAACTGATACAATTGGTTTAATTATAGAATTATTTTCTGGAAAAAGCTAATAAGCAGACTTTTGAGTTAAAATTAGTCTTACATTTTATTTATTTATAAATACATTTTGATGATTCATAAATGTCATGGATGTCTAATCAGTTTAGTAAGACTGAGAAGCCAGGATATGTCAAAATGAATATAACTCGTCCCTATTCTTGATGAAATGAAATACATCATGAGCATTTTAGCACTGTTAGCCAGACCCAGCGTGTGTGCAATTAATGTCTAGGTACAACAATGCTAACCTTAACCATAACCCATAATGACATCATTCATAATTGAATTATAATTCACAGCTTCAGCACATATCCAGTTAGAAACCCAGCACCTGGTGAATCGAGGGCTTTCACTGGCCTGGAGTCAGTGAGCAGCTGCTCGTAGACGTTTGAAGTTGATTCTGTATTTCACTGGGAGCCAATGCAGTGATCTGCATTTTGAATTATTTTCGGACAACAGTGGAGCTTTAGTTGAAGGGTGGAAGGGTTCATATCGTCTGATGCTGATACGGACTTTCTCTTGTGTAAGCTACACACTTCTTTTTTCTCCTTCCTGCTTTCCTCTCTGGGTTTCAATTATCCCTCTTTTTGTTTCATGACTGCAGGATCCAAGCTTGTGTTCTCTTTCCACACTCCATGACCTGTTCCTCTATCTTTTCACCTACAGTCTGACATTGATGGCCATGTCAACGTCCTATATCCCCAACACGGCCATCATCAAGACTCCATTTTGAAACATCAGCAGCTACTTTCCCTCATTACTGGCCGTTAGCCAAAACCTGAGTCTATTCCAGCATCTTACATCATAAACGAGTCTGACCTGACTGACCTGTCAGGGCAGCAACCTCTCTAGGCTCCTCTAAATGTGCATACTACACAGCACACAATATGGCAAATACAGAGATGTGGTTTCAGTCTGGTTTATTCAGTGCTTTTGATTGAATTACAGTATAGTGAAAAGTATAAATATTTATATGTTAAGGCTTTTTAGAGGGCAAGTTTACCCAAATGACACAAACTGGAGTGGAGTGTTTTGTCTTTAGGGATTACAGTGTATCTTAAGTAGTTTGAATTAAAACTAGCATCAGTGACAATAATAATACACAGATTCTGGAATAAGATGTTATGGTGGATCATTTACTTTAATGAAAAGAAATGTGGACTACACTGTAGTTTTTTTTAACTGATTTTGACTGTACAAAAATACATTTTTTTCTTTGTTTTTCAAAAAAAGTAATGTATGTTTAAACTACAAGAAAATCACATATTTTTAAAGATCTGCTGTCAAAGAACAGTACAAATCTGTTTTTTTACATTATGAGAATCCATCGTTTAATAACATGACTTGCATTTTATTT
>JAVQJL010072279.1:0-36598 GCA_036024295.1 Nannoperca obscura | reverse complement strand
ACACACACACACACACACACACACACACAAAGAGTTTACACTGAAGCAGTAAACTCTACTGGGATTTCCCCTCGCTTTAGGCTGGACCTCTGCACCAGAAGTTTGTTTTCGCTGAGAACGACTACAGAAATGTGTGAAGAAATGTGACGACACTAAAGTGTTTCTCAAACCGAATCTTCATTGTGCCGTTTAAATCCATGTCAAGCAAATCCTCTGCCCTGTATTGTACACAAGTGAATGCATACAATAATCGTTCACCCAACAAAAGGCCAATATCACCTTTAGTTTAGTGGTGAATGCTGCAGAAAGGTGCAGTGAAGTCGAGAAATGAAAAAAAGGATAAGTTGGAGTAGGAAAGCTGTGTCTGAGCATGCAAATACACAGACAGAAAAGACAGTGGTCCGGGCGGGGGGGGGGGGGTGGTGGAGGAGTTGGCACAGAAACAGACCAGCCTGTGTTGCTGCTCTACCACCTGGGCAGAGAGTCTTGGCACAGCATCAGACGCCACCCTGCCAGCCTGGCACAGCACTGCTGCCTCGGGGCTCAACACCCGCCTCTCTGTAGCCCTCCTCTTGGCCGGCATGGCCTGGTTCGGCCCAGCGAGGCTCATAGCTCTCTCCAAATAGCCTGTCCTCACAAAACCTGAGGGTGTCTACAGGTGTGCACATGTACGGATGACACAAATGACCCGTTCCATCAACATGCACGTACACGCTTCAGTTAATTAGCATCTTTTTTTTTTTATATAAAAGGAAAACAGGAAGACAATCTGGATTCTTGAACTCGTCTTTTTTTACAGTTTCAATTCTTAATCAAATTACATCAAGAACACACTTGTACTGTACAGATCGAGTAATACAAAGAGAATATCAAAACGTTCAGTATAAGTTTAACTACAGATGGTAAAGTGGAGAACATAAGAGTCTCAGGTGGGCTCGAGTGTGTGCATCCGTGAACCTCAGTCATCATCAGACAGCTCCAGGTCCTCCACCAGATCCTCGCCTCCTTCTGCCAGCTGCATCAGAGCAGAGGAGGACAGCGGCTGAGGAGCCCTGGAGGCTTTTTCATCGCCTTCATCCTCTCCATCATCATCATCATCATCATCTAGAATACAGACAGGAATGTATTAAGGCCAACACGTACGTATCGACAGGTCAAATCTTTGATAATGTGTGCACATACATTTAATTGATAAAAAATGAAAATTATTAACGTACATTTTTTTCAACAACTATAACATAGTTATTGACAAGTACTTTATAGTGTTTTATAAGGCAAGAAATGTTCATATGCATCTCATAAATGGGGGGAGGTTAAAGTAAAATGTTATTAAATGTAATAAATGTATTTTACAGAATAGCCGATTTCTCCGTTCTGTTAAATTGTGCATACATTATTAATTGGAGGGAAGTAATTAGATGTTATTCATTTGAGGGTGCGATTTACTCATTTCAATAAAATATGTAGAGCTGCAGCAAATGATTTAATCTCATTTTCATTATTGGTTAATCTGTTGATAGCTTTTTTTAATCAATCCAATAGTAAAATATACAGTAACACAGTCAACACACAGAAAATAGGTGAAAATAACTTATTAGTTAGTGCTGCCACTTTTTCTACAACTAGATGATGAAACACCAGATTATGTTGAAAATTGCACATTCCTAACCTTGGAAACATCACACTTCCCAAACTTTGTACAAACCCTGTGCCAGTATGCTTTTATTGGGACACTGATATTGTACCAACCTGAGTCTCCGCCCTCCATCCCCTCGTCATCACTCATGTCAGACAGATCTTCAAGATCATCCTCATCATCGGACCCGCGGCTGGCCTTTTTACCTGAGGGGAGACGGTGAAAAATGTACCGCATTGAATTCAGAATGGTGTCTAGTGTTACGTTCAGACAAGTTTGTGTTGCTGCGTCGCTGACGTCTGAAGACTTTGGAGACACCTATATGTGGGCCAGGCATCAGAGGCAGCTAGAAGTGTCTTATTTCCTCCTGAGATGGAACTGAGAGTCGATTACAGTGCCGCCGCTGCTGCACAAACACCCATGACAGTTTACTACCGGCAATTTCAGACATCTTATGCTCACGGCCTAAATATAGCAAATGGAGATAGCGGGCAGGTTCCCCAGCTACGACGATGATGGGAGAGTTGGTGTGTGTGTGTGTGCTGGTGTATGTGAGTGTGCACCTGAGAGAAATTGGAAGTTTGTCGGGATTTGTGTTTTGGTATACTTAGGCTGCAGCGTGTATGTGTGTGTGTTGTCTAGCCAAAGGGACAACTGGGGTCCACAGGCTTTGAAGTTGAGGTGTGATGAGAGGCTGGGGGCGTGGAAGAGAGAGAAGCAAAAGAGAGCTACTTCCTGTCTGCTCCACACAGTTCTACAAGAAGTGCACATACGCAGCTAAACAAGGACTATTAAAACATCAGATCCTTCCCTTTCTATCTCAATTTAAAATAACACTCTTACTCTCTCCCACTCTTTGTTGCTCACATGGTGCTAGCAGATTTCAGTAGTACCTTAGGAGGTTGCCCCCAAGTGACCTGGAAGACTCATTACCCCTACTCATCGACACCACCACCACCACCACCACCACCACACACATCAATCTAAATCATCAGTCCCCGCCTCTCACACTCCCCCCTGCTTTCCGGAAGTATGCAAGACCACAAAGATCTTTGGTGAGCTGCCCAAAAGCTTTTGGCTCTTCTAGACTGGACGGGAAGGTGGTGGGTGTGCGTTTGTGTGCCATCATCGAGATGTGTGTGTGTGTGTGTGTGTGTGTGTGTGTGTGTGTGTGTGTGTGTGTCTTTAAGTGTGCACGTGTTGCGAGGACATGCGGGGGCAGCTGGTTGAAGCCCACAGAGCCAGAAAGAGAGCGCTAGAATGAAAGAGAGCAAGACGGAAAGAGGAGTGGGAGCGGCCACCTCTGGCTGTTCCACTGGGCTGGTTTGAATTAGGAACCCCCGCTGGGATCCAAGCCTGTACTTCCTGTCGGGGGGTTTTAGATCGTGTGTGTGCGCGCGAGGGATGGAGGAAGGACGAACGAAAGGGAGGGAGGGGTGGACAGCGAGTGAGAGGCGGAGGCCCGCCGCTTGCCGGCAGCTGCCCATCCGTTTGTGGGGACTCGCTCTACAATGAAGTCCAGATGCATAAAAAAAAGAAAAATCCCCCTGCCGCCTACTCCTTCCCTCTGTGACCTGGCGGAGGGCTTTTTTTCCCCCCCTGCTTGGAGTGTGTCCGAGTGTAAAGCTGTAAAAGGGACGTTGCAGCTGCCTGTGACCCGCGCATGACCCCGAGTGGACGAGCCACGCTGGAGTTTAAAGGTGGGGTCAGCGACTCTAATCCAGTACGCTTGTTTTATTTATTCAGCAAATATCTCCTTACAACCCCTATGGCTCTCCATTGTGTTTGTGAGTGTGCTGAAAACGGTTTCTCAACAGTCCTGGCTCTGTGGTTGAGAAACAAACAACGTGGCTTGGATCGAGCCGCACACTCTTCCAGCCAATCAGCAACAGGTGGGGGGGTTTGTGCTCGTGTACAGGGCTTCTGCCGGCTACACTGCCTCTTTCAAGTCCACGAGGAACAGAGCTACACCATGACGGCAGTGAAAAGTAAATAACATCAGTTGTTGTTGTTTTTGTTATATATTATACAGAGTATTAATGTCAACATTTTCTCTCCAGAATTGTTGACCCCCACCCTTTAAAGGAGGTTTGGGACAATGGTTCCTCTCTGCGGTGACAGAGCCAAACTATCTGATGAGCAGAGATTTTCTCGTGGGTTTGAGGTGGATGTTTTAATAAACAGATCCCTGTGGTAACGACTCTGCAGGTGAACTGCGTCACGTAGTCAGATCTAAGATTTAAGACAGTGTCTGTTGCAGGAAGTCAGACTGAACGGTCATCACCGCTTTAACTTTTGCACTGTTAGAAGAGCAGGCTGTGACAGAACACAGCCCCCTAGAGGCTCCTTTGCAGGCCACTTTCAATGTGTGAGTGAGAAGTGTGTGCGAGAGTCGGCTTGCCTTTGAACTGGAGTCCTGCATCATCCTCGTCTGATTCGCTGTCAAACAGATCCTTGAACTCCTTCTTGTCCTCCGTCTTCTTCTCCTGAATCTTCTTGCGTTTGATTTCAGGGAGGTCCAGGTCCTCCATCTTTACAAAACACAAAAACAGCCGGGTAAAGACCCCAAAAAAAAAACTTGCTTTCATTGTGTTAATCGTTAACAACGATCATAAAATAATTGTTCTGCCAGTAAAATGTTCCACTATAGAGCATGACTGTTTCGTGATTTATGTAACAGAGCATTTATTGTGGGTAACAGAGAGATTCATAAAGAAAAAGCCAGAAGTGATTCACGATGAGTGGGATGAGGCGAATGTTGGTGGTTTTTTGGTTGGATCGTTACCCTGTCTTTGCCAGATATCTCCAGCTGGATCTCCTTCTCCCTCAGCTTCTTCCAGTGGCTGTAGTACCGGCTGAGGGGGGTCCCCTCCTCCAGGATCTGCTTCTCCCAAGCCACCTGACAAAGGACATGGTGAGTAAAACTTTTGTTGAAGAATGTACATACACGGGTGTGGGAGGGTATATGTAAACATACTGTATTAAATAAGAAGCGGCTCTGTTCCTGAACTTCTTGATGATCATGAATATTCAGGGTAACAAGTTTTTTTTTCCAGACTCCGTTAAAAGGCAGCTTTAAGGAGGTTCATTCGGGTTCTACATGAGGCTTTCCAGCGCAACTTCACATCAATTAACCAGGAGAAAGAGATGGACGGACGAGACTGATGAGTCAGAAGAAGCAGAAAACAGACAGATTGAAGATGCCTGAAAGGGGAGACTAGTGGATCTTCTCCAGCCCCTAAAGGTCTTTGTGGATGATATTGATTAGGCCAAATCACATTATCTGACCAACAAATCCAATAGAGCGCACAGACCGCGGCCTCCTTCGCCCGTTAGCTTAACACATTTACCACAATTTGCCGTGCAGCTATTAAGATGGGTGACATGTATGCACACACACAAAAAAAAGACAGGATAAGAAAATAAAACTGGAAAAGCTACTTTTGAATTCAGCCTGGACTCGAATAAACAAAACATTTTCACACAGGCAGCCGAGAAAGACAACAGACATCAGAGCGCGACCTGGATGGAGGCAGGGCATCATTAATTAGGCTAGATCTCAGTTTGGGTGACATGTCAGCGGGGGGCAGGTGGCCCGAGGGGGGCCGTGGCCTTTTCCGCAGCAGGCCTGTCCTCTCTCCTTCGCCTGCAGTGACACCTCTACCACTGCCACGATGCCAGGGAGTGGATGCCATGGTGACAGCCTCCGCTGAGCAGAGAGCCGTGGCGACAGGAGCTGGCGCTGCCGCGGTGCCATGCTGTCTGTCTGTTGTACTTCTATATTTTCAACACTAACACATACACACACACTTCCATGTGCGCGCGCACACAAACACACACACACACACACACTTTCTCATCAGCTAAATTACACAAAGACCATCCTCTTTAATTTCATCCTTAAACGCTCTTAAATATTTATCAGCAGTACATGTCAAGACTCAGCAGCAGCAAAGCCACATAAAAGCATGTATGTGTGGACAGATAGCACACAGAGAGAGCAAGTCAACACAGAAAACACACTAATGGCTGCTCATTAAGGCAGAGGCGCCTCTGGTTCAAAAGCCCATAAGAGCTTCCAATAACCGAGGGTCATTCTTAACCAGGCTTAGAATTTATACAGGGAAGTGTCCTCCATTATCAGTCGCTGACTGTAGGGGTTGACAGGACTGTTGAATGGCCTGCAGCCTCTGGTTCGACTGGGCGAGAGCCCAAAAGAAAAGTCTTATTTTTGTCATGCAGTGAAAAGTTACTTTTCCCGGGAAAGTGGAACACACTGTTCTCTTCTTGATGCTTCTTGAGAACAAATAAGACACCACCTACAAGTTAGCCGAGCGAAGCAGACTAATCACGTTGTATTGTAGTGGAAACTGTTGTGTTTAACGGGGAAGGATGAGTCAAGCTTGTACTGACTGCTAAAGAACTCCAAATCGAATGGACAGAGCTGGTTGATTGTTGACCGTCGTCAATTATACTAAACACCAATCATACCCAGCACAGCAGCGGACACCATCGCGTCTGCTGGCAAAGTGACAGTACTTCCGTTACTGTTAATATATGTAATGTTACATTTACCATCAGTTTTGAGATCTCACCTGTGCATAAATATGTTTTAGATTAAATCTTTTCTAAAATGTCTCATTTACTCAAAGACTTACATTTGAAAAGAAATCATTTAAAGCTATATATTTCATTAGAAACTAATCCCATTTTGATGCGTGTTATTATATCTAGCGCTCCATTTAAAGCGCAGCCTGTTCAGATGGTTAACTTTTGATGTAACGCGCTGAAACATGCCAGGTAGGTCGAAGCCCTTCAATTGCATGAGGTGAGCAAAATGCATGTGACACGAGGCTAATAAGAGGAACTAATAAAAACAACGTGTAGCAAATAATGAAATTACATGTCCCAGTGTAATAAAACTGTTGCTCTCAATAAGAGGAAGAAGCAATACAACCCATAGTCAGACGTGACAATGATAAATTATAAAACGTATTTTTGCATGACTCAATAATTACTACTCATCAGGGCTGTAATTTATGTTTAACTAATGTTATAATTACACCGCATTATGGCCCACTGGATATTATTAAATCTTGAGCTCCGTAATCACAAAACAGACGAATCCACGCAGGGTTTTACAAATGCCTGATTTCTGTCATCGTCCATCTATAAATGACAGCGCTGTCTCTGTAAATAAGTTTACAGATGATTATTACATTTTTACATGTTTTATATTATCCTAGGCCAGAAACATCCAAACGCAAACATCTATGCACGCTGTGCATACTGTATATACTGTCTTATCCACCTACCTCATGTATATAAACCACTTAATATATATTCATATAAATATATATTTGTACATAGTAGTTAAATGTTTAGCTTATCGAGCTTGTTGTCCTTGTTTTTAGCTGTATGTCCATTTCTGTGTATGAACATTGAGAGCAACAAAAAAAAAATCCTTGTATGTGTACACATAACTTGCCAATAAAGGCGACTCGGATTCTTTATAATTGTGTGTTTTGATGGAAGAAAACTTACATTTACAACTCATTTTCAAAGTTGTTTAAAAAAGGTTCACAAAAACGTTATATGGAGGAAATAGAAGAGCCAAACTGCCAAGAAATACAAGCGGATGACGAGGTAAAATGAGGACTCTGGAAAAGCAGCCTGTAAAATCAGGACAAGACAGTCTTCCCTTGTCCTCCCTCCCTCTGTCTTTCACACACACTCACCACAGCGGTGGCATCGGCCACTCCGAAGGCGGCCTTCTGTCTCCGTCCTGTGATGTGGCTGCTGTTCTCCTGTACCTTCTCCAGCAGCTGGCGCACCGGCTTGCAGTAATTGGCCACTTTGCATTCCTTCAGGAACGCTTTCAGCTGCAGGGACAGGGAGGGGGAAGAAGGAACCAGTGTAAAGGATCATCCAGTCCGCCCATACGGTGCATTCAGGCAGAGCAGAGGAGTGCTTGTGGTTGTTTCCCCTGAGGGGAGCAGATTCAACCTGGCAGATCTTGAACCAGATCCTGAATCATCTATTCAGACAGGTTTGAAACTCTGGGAATGGTGTTCATTGTCACTCCTTCCTTATTAGTTTAAACTAAATCAATGTAGTTCAGTAACACTGGTGTGTATGTCATGTACATCTGTGTAGATACGGGGAAATAAAGTAATTTCATTTCCCAGACCTAGATCTCTCGAGCACATTACAAAATCAGTTTAAAGGTCGTGTTACCTGAATGACGGTGGGCAGGGCGAGCTCTGGGAAGCCGATGGAGTTGGCCTGAGTGTGGAAGTATTCCAGTATCAGGTCATACAGCTGGTCGATCAACCCGTCCTTAAATGCAGCAGAACAGAAAGCTTCACAAGCAATATTCACACGGAGGTGTAAAACTTTAGTTTATCATTTGCCTCTTTGCTGTGCAACTAAATTCAGAGCAAAATTACAGAGACCAAAACACTTCAAGACTGATATCTGTTAGCATTTCACTACAAAGAATCATGATTGGCAAACCTCTGAATCTGTGCCCACATCTCTGATTTGTTTGGCAATACAGATTCAGCGTGGATGAGATCGACACCGCTGTACAAGTGTTTTTAAGACCACATGTAGAAATACTCTTAAATCAACATCTCTCTTAATGGTAAAAAAAAAAAAAGGAAAAAAAAGTAAAGAGCTCCTAGCCACGGCTGCCGCAGCATTCATGCCAGCTGGTGGGAAAAATACGTCACTCGCTACTGATTGGTCAGGGCAAAACAAAACGACTCTCCCTCCCAAACGAGAAATTGGCTAACACGATGCCAGACTGCAGGAAGCTAAATTATATGGCAATTCAATCTGAATATCAAGCTAAGTTTAGCCTAGCTGTCATGCTATATAGTACCTGAATATAATCACCTCTGGCTTATAACCAGAGATTCACAGGTTACTCTGCAGATCATGCACAAGGAAGACTCTTTGAAATATTCACACAGGGTGTAGCTAGTCCATGAAAACATTGCTGAACAACGGCCAAAGGCTGGAACAAACACTTGAAACTTTTTTAAGTACTGAGATCTCCACGTATATAAGTGCTGCCTGTCAACTAAGGACGGACCTCATGGTGTATTTTAGCACATAGTGTGCTTTAATATAGGTTGATTCACAACTCCACTTGGCTAAAGTAAGCCATCACAACATCTACAGTACTAGACACTTGTGAATACAAATACAATACTATGCGGACCAAGTGTTCAGGTTTAGACACATCAGTGCTTGTTTAGTCAGGTCTGCTGCGAGTCTACGAGGCAGGGGTTCGTGGCAGCTGCCCAGGTGACAGCAGTGAAAACAGCCCTAGCGAGCGGAGTGCGGGGGATAATCCCAGAGGGCCGTGCAGCAATCCTCTTGGCTGCAGCGCCGAGCGTGGTGACTGAAGGCCAGTTTTAGAGACCTGACAAGGGGCTTTCAGCACTGCCCTCAATCCCCTTATGTACACACGCAGGCTAACACAGTGTCAGGGACCAGCGTGAAAATAACATTAAGTAAGACTTGAGCCACTCGTCCGATCAGCTGCTGCTCCTTCTCAGTGCGAGAAACATCAGAAGCACCAACACAAGTGGGTGCACACAGGCCAGTGTCACACGAAATACTGCGGAGAAAATCATCTGTCATACTACGCACCTTGTAGGCTTTCTCCATTAGGTTGACCTTGCTAAGCTTCAGGATGACTGCAAAGTTGATGGGTTTCTTGCTCATTCGCCCTGGTTTCTTGTTGAAGTCCACCTGCTGGAAGATCTATAAAGGAAAAGCATTAACATGGCAATGTTGAACAAACTGCTCAGAAAAACTCAATTTGATTGGACAACAGCGCAATGCATACTATCTTCAGAGAGCAGCATAGTAACATGGACCCAGAACCTAAAGTATATACAAAACATGGGCAACATAAACTGACAATCTTTGTTTATTGTTCATTATTTGCATTTTCTATCATTCTTTTGGTTTGTATTTTGAAAAGGACTTTTTTTTGGATGACTCCCCTTTCTCATCGACCTGTTGTCCCAATTATCCAATCAAGACACACCACACTGAAGGAATCTATAAAACAAGGTCAAGCTGATGGCCGACAAAAAAAGGTCAAAACCAATCAGTTAGTAATAAGCCACGTAACTAATAAACTCTTTTTATTATAAATTCAATATTGCTCCTGCATGCTTGAGTGTCTGAAGTTATACATTTTATAAATCCACAGCTGCGGCTATATATTGATAGTTTTCCTTCGTTATGACAATTGTCATTCTGCAAAGCTCATTTTACATACTGCAGTGTTTGAGATGACACATTTCTATCTTAGTCTGTGAAAGCACATTCTAGCCAACGTGTGGGCTATTTGTCTACAAGCTTTAGCTTTCACATCTGCCCACAGTGCGCAAGTGAATGCTGTCTTGTATTTGTGTATCAAGTTATTTCTGACTACCCGTATCTTCGTGTATTTCTGTGCGTTTGTGTGTATGTGTGTGTGTGTGTGTGTGGTCGTTAATGTGCTCAGTGTGCGAGGCAGAGCAACGCTCCTGGCCGGTGCTGTCTGTACAAACATAGGATGTGGTGGCGGTCTGCGGGGGAGCCAGGGGGAAGTGGGAAGGCATGGGCCAACCCTGGTGCGCGCGCACGCACGCACGCACACACACACACACAGCTACTGAAGCAGGAAGCTCCAAATCATACACCCCCCTCGGAGATGCGAGAACACACACAGGCACAGACACACAGGAGGAAGGGGCTGCTTCTGCTGCTCTAATTAAAACAGTGGCAGCGTACCTCAGCCTGCCTTTAACAAGGGGAACAGTAAAGGGGGGAAAAAACAAAAAAAAACAGGAAATATCGTGCGTCACAAATAAACATGGTATGCTGTTGGGGGTTAGGGGAGGGGGCTCCGAGTGTGCATGCGGGGGGGAAAAAAAGAGGTGGGGAGTGGGTTATAGGCAGAGAGGATGTGGTCTACACAGTGTGTTAGGACCCGAGTGCAAACCACAACTGTGCTTTTATCTCTTTGGTCAAACTGCTGCATGCACGCACACACGTTTACTAACACACACACACACACACACACACACAGCAGGCATGCGCTGACCACTCCCAGCGGGCCGAGCTAGGCGCTGTCGCCAGCACGTTGCTCTCCTCCGGCACACCACAAACCCCCTGTGGCGTGCGTACACACACACACACACACACACACACACACACCGCGCAAGCACGTGCTTAACACCTGACCCAGAGACCATGTTGTCAGTTAGTGACCTGTGATCCGTCTGATAACAAAGGTGTCTCTCTCACACACACACACACACGTCGATGTGTTTCCTCCTGAGCTCCTTCAGTTGTGGCCGTTGAGACCAACATGCATTTCATACGCCACTGATGTTTTTCCGCAGCAAACCACCGACGGAACATTTCATCACATCTACCTTTTCATTGTTTCCATTTGTGACAAAGGCAGCCAACTGACTTGTTGTTTCATCTGCATAATTTAAACCTATTTGAGGACTTTCAGTTCTGTGTACTGGTGTGTGTGTGTGTGTGTGTGTGTGCATGACACACTTTAGACTGCTGGAAACTTGACATCTGCACAAGCTGCACTGATCCCGTCAGATCCACATTTATCTGCCGTCACTTACCGTTACCGGAGATGACGTGAAGTCTTACCTCCAGGAGGAACGGTAGAACGGGTACAAATGTGTTGGTGCTGCTAGACAGCAGGGTGAGGGCTCTGCAGCAGTGCATCCTCAGAGGGTAATATCTTGATGTGGGCACCAGTCTGTTCAGAAAGAGACAACGGTGGTCAATGTCTCCACCTGCTGTTGGTAAGTGGTAGGTTACAAACACAAATAACTAAAAATGTTATACCGCATCTAAAATGAATACCAGACAGTAGCCTAAAGCTTCTTTGCAACAATTTTGGGAGGTAACAGATTATTAACAAATGACTGATACTGAATATTTGGGGGACGACACCACTATTTTTCAAAGTGCTGGAGTTGCTGCTTTCCCTTGTCTTATGTTGCAGTAAACTAAATATTCTGTCAGTGTTGGTTTGACAAGCAATTTGAAGACATCACCTTGGGCTGTTGTTGTTGTTGTTGTTGCTGCTATGTACACTGTGATCACCATTTCTGACATTATATAGACCAAACAATTAATAATGAAAAGCCCTGTTTTTGTTTTCTTTTTTAAATGTCAAACTTATAAATCAAAAACTATGAGATTCCTTGCAAACTGATAAACATCTATATAAAACAACGTCTCTGAAATGATTTACATTAATTACAATAAATACAGAACTCTTGAACAGAAACCGCTTCATAAATAGCTGCTGCACCTTAGGCACATTATAATGGACTATTCACAGAGTAATAGAATTACCTCTGAGAATCTTGACTTTTTGCATATTGTCTAACATGAAAGTTTTAAAAAGGAGTGGTAACGTGATCAAATGGTATACAAATATATACTCACTTGATGGTGCCAATTATGACTTGGCATAGTGGATAGATGAGAGGTTGGAGTACATCACTGGGGTGCAGGGTGCTGAGGACCCGACACCAGAGGTACAGGCAGTGCATGTACTGCCAGTTATACACCGACTGGTACGTTTCCTACAGGACACACACATTGTTTTAATTATAGGAGCTCAAAAACGCTATAAAGCTAAAAAAAGGGTTCACTCAGCTTTGTGCAATGCGCTGTGCTTAGAAGTATAACGATCAGGCAAAAGTCAAAAACATCAGGCTGGTGTGCCAAACATGAAGATACCAGAACGTAGCTTAGTGCCAAGTCAATACATTGGATATTTAAATCCATTTGAGTCAAAGAGGAATAATATGAGAATAATTATAAAATTAAAACTCTCTGTCTCTGCTTTCAAGTATTCTATGTATGTTTAAGAACGTCTCTTCAAAGCTTTCACAAGCAGACCACCTCCCTGAGCATGTGCACGCAGTCACAAACAAACCTTTTTCTTCATGGTCATGGCGTTCCTGAGGTGGATGGCCAGCTGTCGGATGTACACGAATGCATGCTGGTAACTGGCTTGTGTGTCCAGGGAGTACATCTCAGCTAGAGTTCGCTGCATGAAGTTGATCATGGGCAGCACGTTGGGAGATGTGAACTTGCAGTTTTGTACGTAAGAAATGTACATTTGCTGCAATGAGAAAGAAAGACAAGCAGGACAGATGAAAACACCAACTGGTTACGGACTAGCATTTATTTTAAAACTACACCAGGGTTTTAAGTTAAATTCTGGTCCATTTTCAATCCAGGTTTGCCGTGTGCCCTTCTATTCCTGTATCGCGCTGCATTTATCTCACCTTGAGAATAGGATTAAGGTACGTTTCCTGCTTGTGTCTGCAGATTTTGTTGAGGGCCAGGAACGAGAGAACTCGACTTGTCTCCTCCCCTGTGCTCCACTGTTTCATCAGTTGCTAGACACAAAGGATTGAGATGGCAAATTACTTTACATTACTTTAAAACCATTTTGCAGGATCATTGAAGTATGACATTCCATGCCATCTTATGGCCTTACCTTAACCAGGTGGCGACACTGTTTGGGTAGACAAAGGTAATAAGGTACCAGCTGGTTGGCGTGTCGCAGGACAGCGCTGATGACCGTGGTCTCTGTTAGACAGGACAACAGCTACAAGTGGAGAGCGAGACAAAAAAGATGTTAGAGGAAAACAGAGGTTACTACAGGGGTGGTTTTAGGACACAAAAGGAGAAGAGAAAAAAAACCTCATGGCATGTACAGATGTGTTATAAATGAGTTGTTCTGTGTTCAAAAAAACATTTCTCTACACTTTACTGGATCTTATAGTGGTGGTACGGATCACAAAATTCACGGTTTGGAGTCATGAATCATTTTTGGATAATAAAAAATGTAAAAAGTAGTGAGACAAATAACTTTCCTTTGCATGTATTATCTATTGAAGAACTTCACGTAGCCTCGCTCCCGCCACTGACACACCAGGGTCACGTCTTTTCAAATTACCACACAGTTTTCTCATCGCACAATGTCTGCAAACTGTTACAGTTTTGTCCACCCCTTTTTCCATCAAGATATTTAACGGGGAAGCCAATATGCAACCAAACCTGGGATTTAAATGATGCAGGATTCATTGGGATTCAAAATGCCCTGTTCACGTAAAAAACTGTTGTTTTTTTAATAATCAAGTCATCGTTCAGCGCTTTAGAATAAAACACAGGACTCAATCCATCTTGTATCTTTGCATCGAGATTTAGGGAATTGTTATTTTAAAAGTATGTACCAGCAGCAGAAAAAACTGTATGTCACACTTTAATGGTTAAACTTTTAACAATTAATCCGTAGTTCACATTCATGCCGAACTGTGGGGGGAGATCCGTACGGATAACGGATCATCTGCAATCCGTTACATCACTAGTATGTTATCCTGTCTACCTCACGGGAATACAGAAGGTAGAAGTGAGAAGTGAGAAAAGCACAGGCACAGAAAAGAGAGAGAGAGAGACTTGAAAGAGAACAGAAACACAAACCTGAACTACTCCACTGAGATACATCTTGATGTCGATATGATTCTTCTGCCATTTTGGACTAGACGATGGGAACACCATCCTGGGAACAAAACAGAGGAAACAGAGTGAGGAGTGACCCATCTTTCCCTAGTTACATCAAGAAAGATCAGCAGGTGAGACTTCCGCTTCATACTTTTTCTGGTCTTTATCTGGTTTCAGGCCGAGCATCCTCTGCAGGGCCACGTAAATGTCTCTGATACAGAACAGGACCAAGGCGTTGAACACTGCAGACAGTACAAGGAAAGAGGTATTTATGAATATTCATTGAGTGAATATAGACCTTCTGCTTTTGACGCCAGATCTGGTTGTTTTTGCTGTTACTGTAAACCACTGCTTTTTTGTATTATAACATTTTAATTGGGCTTTTATAAAAAGGGGAATATTATAGTAAACAACTAAATAAAAAATGTTAATTATTATTATTAAAAAATATTAATAATGTGAAGGCACTTTTGCAATTAAAATGGATGAACTTGGGACACCACCACAATGCCAATCTCAAACTGCATCCCTTCACCACTAATGTTTATGGCAAACATTTTAGAATGGCTAAACAGGGACACTTCAAAACTATGGTCTACATTTTCACAGCTTTTACAGCATTTACAGTAGCAGCCAAAGAGCAGATATTAAACAGACGTAAAACAAAAGCTGAATATTGCACTTAAATTCACCAGCTGGTCAGAAACGTGACTACAAAAGAACGATAATGTTGTTGGCTACCTAACGGCTGGATTTGTAAACAGGCAACTCGTTTCCACGGCCCCCAAGAAAAATCAGTTATTGCAAGTTTAATCAGAGTTCTTGAATGACTGCTTGTACTTAGACAACATTCGACAGTGTGAGAAACTCAGCTTCATTTGTTAAAAGAAAAAAGGGGTTCTTGCAGGAAAACATCTATCCCTCAAAGTGAAGTATTTCAAACTCAGGTATGGTATTGGCACGATCATCAAAACATTTACAAATAAATGAAACGGGACGAAATATATAACAAAATAATGGCGTGTTCACATTTAAATCAATTTAGATTGCTATATTCAGCAAAAAGAATGTGCATCATTGTGCCTCATATTAAACATGGTATCCTACCTGAACTGTCAGCCACTTTGTATCGACACTGAGCCGCTCCTTCACCCTTGGTTGTAGCCACAGCGGCCTTAAAGGCCTGGGTGACCTCTCGGAAGAGACGAGGTGTGGGTCCCTTCTTCATGGCTGCTTTCCAGGCTGCAATCATTTTGTCTGTGACTTTGATAGTCTCCACCGCCTTCTTAGATTTCTTCGAAGCTTTCTGACCCTCCTCATCGTCGTCGTCTTCATCACCAGAGCTGGCCTCCTACATGCAAAACAGGCCAGTATGAAGATCTTTGTTTTCACAAGAGAGCTCATCATCTACTCACACGCCAGCAGCCGGCCTACCTCCAGGGCGGATGGCAACCTGTGGTACTTTTTCTCATCCTCGTCTTCATCCTCATCGCTGTCTGTGTCGTCAAAATTTAGGAGCGTTTGGTCGTTCTGTTGCAGAAATTTGTAGAACTCTGGATCTTTGTTCTTTAACCTCGACAGCTGGTCCTTATGCTCGGAGGCCTTGCCTTTCTTCTGTTCCTCACTAGAAAGAAAGAAAAACACAAAAAGCTGCATGTCTGTCTGAGTGGCTTTGGTGTCATGACCATCACAACAAAGATACAGGATGTAAAAGTAAAAAGCAAATGACTCACGTCTTTGAGGTTGCAGATTGTGGATCTTTACTTTTGTTCTTTTTAATGAGTCCATTCTGTTTGGGAGTTTCTTCTTCAGATTCATCTTCGCCTGCAGAGTCAAAAGCGCCCGACAGCAGGAACTCATCCACACTGAGGTCTTCTAATTTCCTAAGAAAAACAAACAACAACAGTTCAACAGATGAGATAAGTTGGCCAACATGTGGGAGAAAAGCCTATATGTATGGTCTAGTTTCCAGCGTAAATTAAAACGTTTAGTGGTTTAGCTGTCGGCTTGTCAGTTAACCAGCCAGCTGCCAGGGTCTCCTTTAACATTCCCTAAAAGTACTTTTTTAACGAGGAGAAAAGACTAAACATGCGTTTGATTTAAGCTCTGAGCTAGCGTTAGTAGCATGGATGGCTAATAAACTATCGCACACCACCTTAGCTAAAACGAGTCTTGTAAACACCACAGATCCACAGACTGGATTCACAACACTTTAGCCGTTTGAAAAAAAAACATAAGTTTGCTGTTTAAACGTTTAATGTGAAGCACATAGTAAAGAAAGTATCCACATACCTTTTCTGTTTCCCTGCCATGCTGGATCCAAAACGTGATACTGTCCCACTACCTCAATAACGTTACCCACAATCCCCCGGTGCAAAACGAAAAAGTTGGTTTTATGTTTCGTGGGTGCTAAATCGTAAGCTAATTGCGTTTTTAAATGTAATTTTAAAAAACGTAATTATTCTGATGTAATACTGTAGGTATAATTTGGCTTAGTTTTTTGATAATAGGTGTTAGCACCAAAATGTGTCATTGTTAACGCTTAACTAAAGCCGAATGGAAAAAAACAGTCGGCGAGCAAGACAACTTCGAAATTTCACTGTCAAAGCTGTTCGTGGAAGAACAAGCAGTGTTTTGATGCTACACGTGAGGTTTAAATTAACCGTTCAACTGCGTTCACGAGATACAGGCAGCTGAAGACCCGCAGAAGATACATTAGTTCTAGTTTTTAGTTGCGTTGCACAGCCACAAAACTGGGCAAGCTTACAAACAGGAAGAAATCATTGCTGTCACATCGACACCGACGACGGCTGGTGGTGAGTGGTTTTAATTCTCCTGCGGGCAGAGTCAGCGTTAGCTAATCTGGTTAGCCCATACATAGACAATACATTGTGACTTAAACAGCAGATACTTTTATTTAATTTCAATAGTAGAGTGATTAATGCATAGTTCCCACCGGAAAATACTAGGATATGTACATTAAGTTTATGAGTTGTTGGCTGTTTGTTTGATTTTTCTCTCCGGGCTAACAGGCGAGGGATGGTTTAGGTTCTGCCCAATCATGGCGCTTCAAAGGAAAACCCCGCCTTTCGCGCTAGCGTAGATGAATTTATCTAACGCACTTCCGGACTCTGACCAGACAAAAAGAGGCGCTTAAGGTCGTTTGTGTCACGTCAAATATTAAAACGAACATCCATTGTAAACGTTTGACATTTGCGCTTAAGAAGTAGCGTCCCGTGTGTTTCACATGTGCCTCCTCGGTTCCACGGCATCATATTTTAACAGCATGAGCCGCATTTCTGCTTTCACCCCCGGCACTTCCAGCTCCACCTTAACAAACCAATGTCAGCTTTCATGCTGTTTTTTTTTACATTGACGTCAACCGCATACAGCACGAAACAGAGGCTTTCTTCACATTTCGTACGCTTGAGTCAGAATATGGACAGATAGCCAGACACGGGTACCAATTTTACACCAATCTGACTGCGACAGCTGCTGATTTATCTCGCATCACATCGAGGAGGACACTGTGTTCAAGGATAACCGCAGCACAAACACCGGTAAAGAATGACACCTTCATTCTTTCTATTGCTGCTGCACCTGATAGCTGCTATTATTCAAAATAGATGAAGTGGGGGGTTGGGGTTTCTTAGATCACATCAGGAGGCTGATGTAGGAATATAAACATCCTTATGTCCAAAAGAGATTTCAGTGGAAACGTGTGTATCCAACAAGATTGTGCGTGTTTGTCAAGGAGCCACAGAGCCCTTTTGTGTGGATGCCAGCAAAGATATTGAGCCAGAGAGGCAAGAGAAGATTTTAAGAGCCAAGCCTGGGATGAACAGGACAAGTGCTTTACTCTTTTAGTTTTAACCATGGCACTTGTGTTTTCACTTCTGCAACAACCCCCTGTGTCTCCATGTCTCAATTTGCAGCATTGTCTCATGTTGGTCCCTTGGGCACGGGAGCAGATTGTTCCCTCATAGAGGAACATTGTTGCTGTGTTTTTGTGGTCTATTGTGTTTTGGAAAATGAGACCCAAAGCTAGTCGCTAGACAGCTGTGGTGATACTTGAGATGGTTCTCAGTGGGATAGTGCAAAGTATTCAGCTGAAAGAGTGTCTCTGAACAGATGACAACATCATTATGATGTACTGATACTAAGTGAATTGTCTACTTGACTAAAGAGACATTTGATCGGAATCAATAACATTTAGTGTTTCAGTCTTTAGGGTTGCATTTCTAGGACTTCAAACTGATCAGTATTCTTCCCTGATGCCTGTTTGTTTGAATAAGTTTGTGTTATTGTCACAAAAACACAAATAATACATACATACAAATTTAAATTAAAAAGTAAAGCATCACTTAAGGGCAACATATTTCCACATCCTACTGTAGGGCACACTCCCTCAAATGGCAGGTTATATGGTATGAATTAATAATTATATTTATTTACCCAGTTAACCACATCCATGTGGAAATAGTTCATAGTACCATGCTTTACGCTTTTTCTTCTTGCTTCTGCTCATGCCTATTTCTCGACCCTTGTAAGGTATCGCAGCATTAAATTCAGTATATATGAGTGAAGATGTTTTCTTCCTGAAGTCTGCTTTAGGCCTGTGAGAGTTCTAAATTATTTCTAGTTTAGTTTGAGTCCGGTTGACCTCATCCAGTAGTTTGTCTTGGTGCAATCTAAATATTCACTAGACAACAACTTCTAAGACGCCGCGTGGTGATGGTTATGCAACACTCAGAAGTGTGTTCTCCATCTGAGAGCAGGGCGGATGAGAGTACAAAGGAAAAGGCTAACTTAGGCTACATCCTTCTCTCCTCCCACCCTGCCTACCGGAGGCTGCAGCTGGGGTGAGGTGAGTGTGTGTGTGGGGGGGGTTACAGCTAATTCTAGTGCAATTAATCTCGCTTGTCAGGAGTCATTGCAATTAGATAAACCAAAACAGTCCAGTAGAAGAGAAGACTGCATTGCTATTGTTCCAGTTTATGGAGTCCATCTTCTCTGTATTACCATAATGCAATTTCTGACACTGATGGTCAAATAACCAGACCAGCCAACCTACTGCAGATTGTAATTGTAGTGAGATTTCTGTCATAGCTGTCAGGATGGGTACTATAACAGAAATAACTGGTACAAAGATTGCTCAGGACACCTGTAAGAGCACCTGCATCCTCGCAAGTGAACTAAGCCCTTGCAGGTGGAAAGGGTTTCCAAATATGTTTATTAGTTAACGACATTGGTATTAAAATGACATGAAAATGTTTTCCTACATGTTTTCAGTTGCCCAGAGTGTGGCCCAGGCAAGAGCCCGCGACCGCCACATCAGGCACCATGATGGAGGGGGGCATGCAGCTGCTCAACCGCGATGGGCACAGCATCTCGCACAACTCAAAGCGCCACTACCACGACTCCTTCGTGTCCATGAACAGGATGCGACAGCGTAGCCTGCTGTGTGACATTGTGCTCCATGTCTCCAACAAAGAAATCAAGGCGCACAAAGTGGTGCTGGCGTCCTGCAGTCCCTACTTCCACGCTATGTTTACCAGTAAGTTCAGTCCACGTTGTCGAACTTGTCGTACTTTGTTCCCACACACGCCGCCTGATTTCACTTCGCTTTTGTGACGCATGCCTCTGACTTTTTAAGCTCTGCCGTCAAACTGCGCATCATTTTGCTCTGTTGCTCAGAGTTTGATGACACATCAACTTGTGTGTGCAGTGAATGCCACCTCATCTTTTCAGCAACGTCGCTTCCTTCCACCTCTTCCTGTCTGGGACACAGCTGGTCAGACGAGGTCTGTGAGTCTCAGATTTCCTCCCAACAGTGGACCTTTTGTGAGGGTACAATGTGTCTCCAGACAGTCCGTTGTCTGGCTTTTGAGACTCAGGTGCTAGGCTTTGTCTCATCTGACCTAGTCTCTAATTAGCCACTGTTAACATAATCTGCAGATCGTTCATGATCATCCAAACGGCAAAATCACAGCTCTCCTGCGGATATTGTGTTTGCGATTTCCTCCAACTAATAGGAGATGAAACATTTGACTGTTGGTGTAGGACCTCTCGACACCGTGTTTTGCAGGAACGCCCACGTTTGGAAAGAGTGTGTAGATTCAGGAATTTGAAAAACCTCCACATTCAACAACTGGTTGGATAAATGGACAACAACTAATGAGCTGTGCTGACATTTGGCTGAAGCGCTGTATACATTAGGAGCTGCCATGTGTCAACATGATTGAACTGGGAGGCAATTATATCTGCCAGAGTTTTGCTTCCTACTTTATAAAGTGTGCGGGGAAAAATGTAACCTCTTTCTTTCTGTGCGGTCGTGCAGATGAGATGTCGGAGAGTCGGCAGACCCATGTGACCCTACATGACATCGACCCTCAGGCTTTGGAGCAGCTGGTCCAGTACGCCTACACAGCAGAGATTGTGGTTGGGGAAGGCAACGTGCAGGTAGGGTAGAAGCTTTCAGATGTACGGACAAGGTGGTCAAATTAAGACGTTATTTGATCCCTATTCATCACATTTCATTGAGCACAAGTCAAGACACTCGCACTGTATTTCCACCTGAATCTTCCTAGACGTTGCTCCCAGCAGCCAGCCTGCTGCAGCTCAACGGGGTGCGGGACGCCTGCTGTAAGTTCCTCCTCAGCCAGCTGGATCCGTCCAACTGCCTGGGCATCCGAGGCTTCGCTGACACGCACTCCTGCAGCGACCTGCTCAAGTCGGCACACAAGTATGTCCTGCAGCACTTTGTGGAGGTGTCCAAGACAGAGGAGTTCATGCTGCTGCCTCTGAAACAGGTAGGGATGATCCCTTTTCTATCTCCTGCTGTGTCTCCTGCCAACTGGTGCTTTTAAAGAAAATACCGTATAAAATGTGTTATGAATTCATCTAGTTGCTTAGAAATATGCCAGAGAAAACACAAAGATGACCATACAGTAATACTGAGAAGCACTTGTTTTAGTTGTGGCACATTGTTTATTGGTTAAACCTTTTCTTCACTAATATGAGCACAGCTGCTTGTACCCAAACCAGTCATGTTTTTCATCACAGAGGCTGCCCAAGGGAAGTGGCCACAAGCCTACCGTTGTGTTTTTAGCATTCATTCCGCTGTTTTTCCTCGGTTAGCTGCAGCAACCACTGTCTCTAGTGATTTTATCATCCCGATGTGTTGCCATGGACTACTTTATCTGGCACGTTAACTTAGCCAAACTATCACTTATTCATCAGCTCGGCACAGCAGTGGCAACGCTGTGTTTCCTATCCTGGAAGTGGTAATTAGGCAAAGCTAGTGACATTTTCACAGCTGCTGTACTGTTTTTAGAGCTAAACGCATTGCTTCCTGGTCTATGATTTAAAGTATGAGCATCAAAACACTATTGTGCTATTTCTTCATCTATACCTATAATTCGGATATAGGAATATTCCCGAATGGGCAAACATTACTGAAATTACCCACAATGAGGATGTTAAAATGCACAGTTTACTAACTAAATACATTGTTAATGTTTTACCTTTTCAAATTTGTAATCTTTAGTTGCTTCTTTTTTGTAAATTAGCTGATGATATCAGGCTACATCTAAAAGCCCAGCAGGTGATACGTTCCTCCAGTCAGGTGTAGGAGGGGTTCATGTCGTTGTCTCAATAAAAGAAAGAACTGCATCATCTCTTACATGAACTGGCATCTGTTTCAAAGATATGCCTGTTGAGCCTTGCAAGGTGAAAATGAATTAAAGTGGTAGTGAAAAGGAGTAACCAACAGCTGCCAGCATCACTTTCCCATTATCTTCTCACCTCACTCAGAAACAATCCCTACCAGACCAGGGCTGGACACCTCCTCTGCTCTTTCCTAGGGCTGATCTGTGGTTATGTGCTGCGGATCGTACAACTCCCGGTGCTTCTCCACTTGTACCTGCAACTTTTCTTCTCTCTCGCTGCTCGTTACCAAAATAGGTCACGTTAGGTCAGTAGATAAGGCGATTTAACGTTTCGGATAACTGTCACTGTTACTGCTGTCCGGTGGAATGTGAACTATAATGCAATTTAGTACAGCACATAGACGGTAAATGTAAGAATCCAGCTAAATAGGTAGCATGTTATGGCACTACATGCAAATTTATCTTGTGTGTGATGAGACACGGTGGACAAGTTTGGAAGAAGTTGCTTGTTTTAGCTTGTAATGAAATGAACAAAAATGGAAAACTATCTCATAGAAATTAGACTACTTTTAAATAATTTTACATTTTAATTCAAATGATCAATGTAGTCCTCCAAACTACGTTTTAAATGTGAATTCTCATAGAATTGAAAGAATCAGATCATTTATGATGGGTATGATACATCATTCATTTCGTTTATAATGTGTTTTCGTGGCAGATTTGCTAATGGCGAGCGGAGAAAATAGAACAAACGCCGAAATGATTGCTGCAGAGCGCGATCCTCCGAGGTCAGTGGGCCACTCTCGGCCAAAATGCCAGGGCCAATTTTTTCTTTTTTTTTTGGGCCCAGTCCAGCTCTGATCCCCACTGCACTAAAGAGGTTGTTGTTGTTGAGTGTAAAATGCTAAGCTTCACTCTCTCTGTCTGTGGCCTGAGATATGAATTTGCAATAGGAGTGTGTGGGCATAGTCCATTAACACAGTGAATGTTAAGCTGCATAAAGGCAGATTAAAAAAAGACTTTTCTTTCCATTTGTTTATATACTTCTTTTTCTCTATTTCCTTTGGCTCACCGCCCCAATCTGTCTGCAGTTATTCTGCGTCTGTCATAAATCTGCATCTGGATTTATGTACTGGCTGCTCTAAAGGACTCTGAGCTCACAGAGCTGTGAAATATGCCCCATATTTCTTTCCATGTTCCGTGAAGGAAGTGGCAAGGCATGGCGGGGCTGTGACTAGTCTGCTTTGGTGATTCTTAAATTATGTGGCATCGCATGCATGACATAAAGACAACAAAGGATGGATGCATTCTAATTTTCTGTGTGTTTGTACAGTAGTGTATAAAACCATCTTTAGCATCTTGACGCAGCCGAAACCCCTTTTCATTCATACATTCCCTCATTCCATACTACAGGGACAGTTAATACACTCGTAAAACCCATTTCTCTTCCCCACACACACACTTGTTGGAGTTAATGTGATGCAGTGTGTACATGCGGAGGTAAGAGAGCCTGCAGGGTGGGGCAGTGGCAGCAGCAGTGGCAGTATTTCTCTGTGACAGTGGATTAGTGGAGGCTGTTCCTGGGAGGCTGCTAACTGTTGCCCTGGTCTGGCCAGGCAAGACAGCAGCAGCAGCAGCAGCTGGCTGCTCTGGTCCCACCCCGCCCTGCCAACTCTGGGTTGATCCGGGAACAGTGCCAGACAGACACTCAGACTGACACACACACACACACACACACACAGTGGTAACTTATATGCATCGCAGCACCACCTCACACATACAGATCTGAATGGCCAAAGTTAAAATGGTGCCTGAAATTATTTAGTTTTATTTCATTTTTAATTGATTGATTCTGTTTGATGAGTGTCACTTTGAAACGACACAGACAAAACAGGTCGCTGCCTGTCCCCCTTTTAAATATCAGTCTGGATAAAGCACAGCAGATCAAGGGAAAGAGAAGAGAGGAGGAAGGAAGAGAGGCAACGATTTAGTACAATATACAGGAACTAACACTGTATGTTGCCAATGCAATTTACTTCCTGTGTGTTGATATGTTTGAACCTCTGGTTTCACTGTCACCATTTTTTCTTCACAAAAGCAAATGCTTCTGCAAGTGCTTTCCTGATGGTCACAGTCAAATTAAAGGCACTATGAGCTTGAGTTGCTTATGTAAGTGATTATATAAAATCTAAAATCTCTGCCCATCTGCTTTGTCTTCTCCATCCAGGTCCTGGATTTGATCTCCAGTGACAATCTTAACGTGCCATCCGAAGAGGAAGTCTACCGCGCTGTGTTGAGCTGGGTGAAGCATGACATAGATGGACGCAGGCAACATGTGCCTTGGGTAATACTCGTCTCATCTCACCTGAGAGGATCTCTGATCATATTTGACAACACTCTGTAAAACACTTCCATCGCGTTTCCTCCATTCCCCTTCTCCTGACCCTAACTCACCACCCCTCTGCCCCCGTTAGCTGATGAAGTGTGTGCGGCTGCCGCTGCTGAGGCGAGACTTCCTGATGAGCAACGTGGATACGGAGTTGCTGGTGCGTCACCACTCGGAGTGCAAGGACCTGCTGATCGAGGCTCTCAAGTACCACCTGATGCCTGAGCAGAGGGGAGTCCTCAGCAACAGCCGGACTCGCCCACGACGCTGTGAAGGCGCCAGCCCTGTGCTCTTCGCCGTTGGTCAGTTTGCCCCTGAAGGTACCCACTAGGGTACACTTAGGCCACACATTAATTAACTTTAGTTTTCTGACATCACTCAAAGTTTGAAAATGTCAGTATTTTTACAGCTGAGAGATAAAAATAGTGATATAATAATATGAGATTGGATTGTGTCTGGGATTTTTATGGTATTGTCATATAATAGTTTAAATGTTTCTCAGGTTAATGTGTGCACTGCAGTGAAGGGAACAATAAATGCACATTTTATCTATATTATATATGTCAAGATATTAGTAATATGTATTTTAGTTAACAATGTTTTGTTGCTGTAGCCTTGCATAGCAACAACATTCTAAGATAAATGATTTAAATACAATTCCAGTTAAAATCATTCTGTTCCTTTTTGATATGTTTATTTTTACATTACTGCTTGAAGTCAAAGCAGATTTTTTTAACCATATTGTTTTTGTGTGTGTCTTGCAGGTGGTGGCAGCCTGTTTGCCATCCATGGAGACTGCGAGGCGTATGACACCAGGACAGATCGCTGGCACATGGTGGCGTCCATGTCCACTCGGCGGGCACGGGTGGGTGTGGCAGCCATTGGCAACAGGCTTTATGCTGTTGGAGGGTGAGTGATGAGAACCATAGTGTCGATCTTTGACCCAAAACTAGTTAACCCACCATCTCATCTCTTACTCAAACATTACATTGTTTGATGTGAACTAAACCTGACTTTTATAAAGAGGATGTATTGGTAGACGACACACGTGGATTACAAGTGAGTACATGTAAAATTATTCTGAATGATGGTTATGGAAAAACTTAACTGCTTCATCCATGTGCTCCTGGCTTTCCTCAATTCAAAATGCCTGTTGGCAACTTGACTGAGTAAAAATGAAATGAAAGCATTGATGATTAAAGGCAATGTACTGCCACTTCAATCATCAAAAAGCCTTTTCTGGTTCATTTATATCCACATCTCCTCAGGTACGATGGCACTTCAGACCTTGCAACAGTCGAGTCCTACGACCCTATCACTAACTCCTGGCAACCTGAGGTATCCATGGGAACACGGCGGAGCTGTTTGGGTGTAGCGGTCCTGCATGGCCTGCTGTACGCTGCTGGAGGTTACGACGGCGCTTCCTGCCTCAATAGGTACACACAGACTGAAATTCTGATGATGAATGCTGAACATCTTGATAAGCTAGATTTGCTGTATTGCATCTTTGCAGCTTTTTTGTTTGTCTTGATGCTGTTTTGTTAAAAACAAGCACGTCTTTTTTTTTTTTTTTCTTCAGTGCAGAGCGTTACGACCCTCTGACCAGTACATGGACCTCGATTGCTGCCATGAGCACCCGTAGGAGATATGTCCGAGTAGCAACTCTGGGTAGGAAATTGTCTGCATGATATTAGGAACATTCTTTTCTCCTGTATGTTTGTGTTGCACCGGCTACATTTTAATGTCTGAAATCAAGAGGGAGTTGCCAACTTGGTATTTGACTGCTAATATTTACTTTCTGAGTGTTTACTCCCTTTCCCCCTCCAGATGGCAGCTTGTATGCAGTGGGAGGTTACGACAGCTCCTCACATCTCGCAACAGTGGAGAAATATGACCCCCAGGTAAACAGTATGCTGTTCAATTAATAATCAAAGGACCTTGTCTGTTGCCAGGATCAGCTGAATGTGGAGACATAATCGTACAAGTACAGATGAATCTATGAACATGTGACCAATGCTCAGTCTCTTGGTTTAATGAACAGGGCAACACATGGACAGCCATTGCCAACATGCTGAGTCGGCGCAGCAGTGCCGGGGTGGCCGTGCTGGATGGCATGCTGTACGTCGCAGGTGGAAATGACGGCACCAGCTGCCTGAACTCTGTAGAGCGGTTCAACCCCAAGACCAACACCTGGGAGGGAGTGGCCCCCATGAACATACGCAGGTCAGTCTGCACCCAGAATTCATATTAGTACAAAACGCGTCCAGGTCCAGTGATAAAGAAGTATGTCTTTTTTTTCTTCTTCTTTTTTTTTTTTTTTTACATTTGTTTATGTAAAACTGAACAGTTGAGAGTGAGAGAGTAAATATGTGGGAGAGGAGATGACATATGACAAAGGACCTGGGATGGATCCAGGGGATTTAATTAAATGAAACACACCTTAGCCAAACGAGGATGATCCAGTTCTACTATTCCAGCAGCACAGGTTCAACTCACAGTAATGAAATGCTTCAAAATGAACCTGTCTTCTTGCTTCATACACCCAGACCAAAACCAGTTTTGCCTTAACCTAAGTATAAGATAAAATCTCCTTGGAAAAGCTAAAGGACAAAACTGTAGTGATGTCTGTCAAGCGGGAACTCTTCAAGGCATGGGATTTCAGACATTTGGATGTCTTCTTTATTCCCCAAAGTTTCTTACGGCATAAACATCAAATGACCTATTTTCCACAACAGGCGGCTCACTCTTATTTCTTAGAAGATGAAACTTGCGGGTGATTATCAAAGCAGGCGTGCATTCACACACTCGCAGCATTGTATTGATACAAGACTGGCATCAGGGAGGGAGATTTAGAGATGTTAGCAGTCTTGGATTTGAGGAGACACCAGCACATTCACTTGTTCTCCACGCGGCCTAGACACACACACACACACACACACATACACACACCCACACACACACACACACACACACTTTCTTGTGTAGGAGCAGGGAAACCTGACGACAGTTGTCTGTGCAGCCCATGAATAACCCATGTGTTAATCAGCTGTGTGGCTTCGAGTGCTTTTCTTATCCAGTTGCTGAAAGGCCCCATTTACACAGTCCACAACATCACATTGTATTGAGCACTAATCTATCACTCTTCTCAACCATTTCACACATGCGCCCAAACTGTGTGGCACGAGGAACTCGGCGCTGTGTTAAAACATGTTTTAAATATATCAGTTATTGTGCCATCCTTAAGCCACTTCTCTTTTGTCACCTTTTAGTTTTTCAACACAATCATTGCTTATGTTTACACAGTGGGCTTGAATTTTGTGAATGTAATGCAAAGCCCACACTGCATCCACTGTAAATTAAAAGGTGCTGGATTTTATTGGCACTCTGTAATACTACAGTTAGTTAGATTAAACCGAATGCATAGAGATTATTATTCATTCAAATTATTAATTCCTAATGTGACATATTAAATAATATGGCTGTACAATACAGGTGGAATTTAGATATTAAATATTATTCTTTACTCCTTCCAGGAGCACCCATGACCTCGTGGCTATGGATGGCTGGTTATATGCAGTGGGAGGTAACGATGGCAGCTCCAGTCTCAACTCCATCGAGAAGTACAACCCGCGCAGCAACAAATGGGTCGCGGCCTCCTGCATGTTCACGCGGCGCAGCAGTGTGGGTGTGGCTGTGCTGGAGCTGCTGAACTTCCCACCGCCCTCCTCGCCGACCCTCTCGGTTTCCTCCACTAGCCTTTGACACGGGGTCACCGCTTGGCTGACCTCGGCCTCTGCTGCTACCACCCAGACTGGCTCTGGGAAGAGACGCAACTGCTCGGTTTGAGACTGGGATTAGGGAGCGGACAGGTAAAAGGACAGAGGGGAAAGGAGCAAGAGGGAAGGTGTGGGTAAGGCTCCTGGCTCAGTTAATATATAGCACCCTCCAGAATTAGTGGCTTTCTTGGTAAAGGTTGGCCTAAAAATGTACTAAACAAGTCACGAACTTTTCATTTAAACATTTTTGGTAGCCATACGGTTAAAATACGTGCCATATAACCAACCTTTGTTGCATGTCATGCACCTCTCTCTCCCCGTTTCCTGTCTGCCCCTTAATGCTCAATCTGTGTGAAATATATATATAGTATAATATAGGTGTGAAAATGCAGAAACGTTTATTTTCTTTAATAAAGTTGTTAATGTGCATTACCTTGTAATCTCAAAAAACATTTACACGTTACTATTCATTTTTCATAAATAGTTTAGGAACACTAGATGATTCCTCAAAGATTCAGAGAGATTTTTAACTTTTTTTAATTTTATGGTCAAACCAATCTTTACCGAGCTCGCCATTCATTCTGGACTGTAGTGTATCTGGCCTGGATGCCTGAAACTCCACTGTACAGCTCCACCATACAGACACCAGCTCCCACTCTCTCCAACAGTACAGAGATGTTTCCGGATAAAGATGTGTTGACATTGACCAATCTTTCCTCGAGCCCCACTGTTTTTCCAACCACTTCAGTGTTTGACACACGCATCGTGAAACGTGGTGGACACTTAATTCTGTCACGCGTGTTTTTGGTTTTATGCTGTTGTCCTCTGTAAGATTTTTCTTTTGATGTCAGGATTTTTTTTTTTTGCAATAATGTACAAAAAAGAGAAACTGAATGATTTTACTTTTGGAATGTAGCTTTTGACTGGTTATACCATGCATGTTTACATATTGGCATTGACTCCCAACAGGAGGATAAAATGTTGTAGTGCTGCTATGTCACACTAGGTGGCAGTAACAGACAATGTTATAGGCCTTTCCCACACTGCAAGAGAGCATGGACACCATCAACATAGAAAGGTTAGGCGCTGAGTGTAAATCCTTTTTTAATATATAAAAACAGAGAATAATAATGTTGAACTATATGTATTTATAAAAAGATATAAATTATAATATATTCTGTTTTAAAGATGTTTAGAGAAGGAAGCAGATCAGATGTATGCCTATTTAAGAGTGTTTTTTAATATATTTATTTAGGGGTGGAGATGACAAAGAGAATGTCTAAGTGTTGGAGAGGCAGTTGTTCAGTTTGTGTGCATTTGCATTGTCTCCTGATTAAGAGGACTGCTTTTTGATATGCAGCATTTCATTTGCGTTTCTTCACTGCCACAAGCATGATCTCACATGAAACGGAACCTTGTGTCTGTTACATTTGTGCAAAAGGCTTTAGTTGCTTGAAAACCCATTGGCCAGTCTATGAAATTGCTCTATATTGTATTTAATTCTTCTCAATTATTTATAAGTGGACATGGAGGTGGATATAATCCTGGGACACATGGCAGTTTACAATGACAACAAAGCAGCATGTACTAGTTTACCTATAGTATACCAACACTTGACACTAATGAGTCATGCTGTTGACACTTGGTGCTGTCATATTGCCTTCCACACTCAATCAAGAGTGGTGTCTTGTTATATTACCTCATTGTTGAAATGGATCCAACAAAGTTGACCTAAAAACAACTGTATAATTAACCACAGACATACTGGCTATAGAACCTGTGGTGGGTGATTTGGGAATGTCACCACTGGACTTGCGTTGTCTACAATAAGTGGATTGCTTCTTTTTGATCCAGTTAATACCCGGGTTCGGTTCAGTTCATGTGTAGCGCAGTGATACAGTATCATTCCAGACTTCTGAGAAGTTGCCTCTTTTTTTTTTAAAGGATTTTGTTGATCCGGTTCTGTTTATCTAAAACTGTTTTACTTTTCTTGTGTTGGAGTGGAGCCAGTAGGGGCAGTGATGGTGTTATGGTGAAGTCCATGTGAGTCAGGGACAGACCACATACGATATTTGGCCTCCATTCTGCTGATTTAACTGTAAATAGAAAGATTGCTTATCTCAAATCCATTCGTGCAATTTCAATGTGACTGTGCAATTTCAATGTGACTGTAACTTTTTTAGTTGTGTTCAATGTGGTGATAATTGTTTATTTATGATATGTTTGTTATTTATGATGAACTTTAAAATATTGAATTTTGCACTATTGCGAAATGGAGCAATACACTGTAAAAAAAGAAAGTGAAATAAAGATTTCAGGTGTGATAACTGCCCTCACTTGTTTAAACAAGTGCACACTGGGTGGGACAACATCTAAAACATATCCTGTAACATTAAAGCAGCAGGTTTAATCCCTACATCTGCAACAGAGGCTCACTGTACTCCCTATATGCTGCTCTGGATAAGAGAAGGAGCTAAATGCCTAATAAGAACACACACACTTAAGGTTGTGTTGCTAACAGTGTTTGTTGCTAGGCTCACTATACACTGTTGGTTGGTACCTTTCCAACATACTCCTCTTTCATAGTGATCTAAGCAGACAGCTGAACACTCACTTTACCCCTCTTGACCTCATTCACACCTGTGGCTGCTTGTGCACACACTCAAACCTGTGAACTCCCACTCTCCCAAAAACCATACAATCACAAGACAAATATACACAATGCAAACACAACTGCACACAGAGCTGGTTTAACAACACAAGGCACTGCTGCACTTGTGGGATTAGACAAAACAAATAAAAAAATGTATCATGGTAGCAGGAAAAGTTGAGGTGAGGAACTCTAAACATAATTTTAAAAGTGTGAGATGTTACTAAATGTTTGTTTTAAAATAAAAAGTGGCAGAGGAGAGAATTGGTTTGCACGCTTCAAATCTCCCAAACTCCAGAGGATCAGTGGGAAATATGTGCATTTGTTTTCTTGCTAAGAGTTTAATAAAGACGCTCTCATGTCTGTAGGATAAATATTAAGCAACAGTTAATTGCACGTCTACGACTGCTGCTGCTGTGAGTCACCTGCGCTGCTATGAAGATGCTAAGGATTTTACGACCTGTCTAGATGAATGTACTTACTCTGGAAGAGGTGCTGCAGCTGATCCGAGGGGGTGGTCAGTTCATTATCTCCTTCTTCCCAGCATTCCTGCCACTGGAGCCTCTCCTATACCCCCTGATGTCAGCCTCTGCACAGCCCTTATTACGCCATGGAGATGCCGTCACCCTCTCTGGAAGCACTGAAGTGTCAACTGGAACACCAGACCTACTGTGACAGGTTTGACCTGCTACTTAAGATAAGACAGGAGCTGAGATGGAAAATCTGCCAACTCCATCAAAACTATTTATTAACAACTCAGGTAAGTGTGTTCAAAGTTGTAATGCTAAGGTAATGTTAGATAGCTTACAGAAGGACAAAGATGCCAGATAAATGGATACATTATCAAATGTGTGCAAAGAAAAATAAACGTAGCTACTGAAAGATAAAAAGTTAAGATATTAACTGTCTGTTGGAGTCGCAAACACAGCAAAATGATGACGTGGCACAGTCTAAAAAGCTGCTTTACTAGAATCAAACAGTATTTACAAGTACACCCACAACAGCACTGAAGTTTCCACAGTTCCCACAAAGCTGCCCCCAGTATATAATCATGTTGGTTTTACCAGTGCACATTTGTTGCACTTTTTCATTTTGCTTATATCCCCAAATATTCTATTTTTATATATTCCTTCACTACATGTATTCTTTTTAATTATGCAGATTATAATTGATCAGATAGATTCGATAAAAAGTATTTTTCTGTTAAATGTTTTTGACAGTTGAGATGTCAAAAGAGTTCCAGTGAAATCATGAACCTTGTCCAACATGCCGCTGTCAGAACACATCCCTGTTGTACTCTGTTCCATAGAAGTGAAAGAAACGGATGAATCAAATCAATGTGTGACTCCCAGTTTCCATACCGTGTGTGCATGTTTATATTTGTTACCTCTGATTAAAAAATGACTCATGGTTGGTCATTTCTCTAGTTTACAATAATCGATAAACGTGCGGTATGTGACATAAACAGGGATCTACTGATCTGACTTAATCTGAATTTGACTGATCTTGCCTTCAAAGGAGGGCCGGGGGTCCAATTAAGATTCCTTTATGTTGTCCTGTGTGAGAACTTTGTCACGTCAGATTCTCTGTTGGACACCTGATGTTGGGGGCCTCGTATCCAGACTCCGTTTTAGTGGCCTGAGGTGTGACTTTAGCACCGCTGCTCTCACCCGCTGAGTCTAGATAAACACAAGCGAGTGACTTCTCAGGGAGAGTTAAAGTTCAACCCACCACACATGGAGAGAATGATATTTTTAAATTGGAATTTAGGTTTCTTCTTTCTATTTTCATTCAAATATAACAGATGGTTTAAACCTTAAGAAAAACCCAGATTAAGCATAATTTACATCGGTACAACTGCATATGATCTGAATTAAGCAGAAAGGGGCTCAAGGACACATTCATGAGCACAGACTGAAAAACTGAAACATACCAAATAATAGTCATTATTTTTACTATTTTAAACTATGTGGGATATTGTTAGGAAACAGCTCACTCAGGAATTGTGAACTGCACTTTATGAAATAGTGTAGGGGAGAAAATGAATGGGCTGTGTGTCTTTCTAGATACAGTGTTGCTTTTGGCAAAACACCCGTTATTTCCCCTTCCCATTGTGCAACGTCACAGAAAAATGTTAGAGTGAGATACTATAGTAATCAAAATGTACCCACAAAGCGAGTGATCTAACGACACACGGCACATTTTCTGCTATAAAGACTACAGTCTGTGGTCACAATAGAGTCCTGTAAAGGTTGTTTGAAACACATGAGTTTGTACGTTGTCCAAACAAAAGCTGGCCAAAAAGCCTGTTGTCACTGAGAGGGACAAGATGCAACAACATTGGGATCTCCTCAAAGGTATTGAAAATGTTGCACTTGGTTGTACACATGGAAAGTGATTGTGAAGAATGAAAAAAGAGAATGTGAAGAAAGTTCCAATCCACTTTGACACCATTACACACTTGGCTGCATGATGAGGATGTGCTTTTTGGATTATTGGTTTCAGAAAGTTACAAGAACAGACCCAGCCACCCCGAAGCCTACTGACCCCATGAGATTGTAACACTCATTACATAACGGAACCCATATTGTTGAATGGTTGACAAATTTGCTTTACCACTAGTGGGTAAACATCAGATGCTGCCCTCAAACTGAATTAGGTTGTATTTTCAACATGGGAAGTCAAATACAGAATATGCTTGGTGTTCAGTTTCTTCACGTTCGCGAAAATATAAACGGACATTTACGTATTCCATTTTCCAGACTTTAAGTGTCATTCAAGACAGGATAGACTGAATTATCAAATTCATTGTTATTATTCATTAGTTTTATTTAAAAAAATTACAAGATAATGAATAATATTTTTAAAATATCAGTAACAATTTGGAACCTTAAACCTTTAAAATATAAAATTCACCTACAAAGTAAACACGCTAAACATGACCCTACATACAAGCCTTAACTCTCTTAGCATGTTAACATGCTACATTTAACAAGTAAGCTGTTATCCAGTAACGTAAGATTTAGTATGTAAACAAGCAAAAAGTAACATTAATGTGTTACCATGCTAACAGTTATCATGTTAACATGCTAACATCAGTATGTTAACCTTGGGTACCTTGAATATCTGAACCAAATTTCAGGGCAAACCATCGATTATTTGGTGAGATATTTCGCTCTTGACAACAATAGAATGGATAAAAACATATTTACATCATGACGTTTAAGGAAGTTTGTTATATTTTTGTGGCAGATTTGAACATGTCTTAACACCTCTGATGTAGGCTCCTGTAGCTTCCTTGTGCAATGAATGGGGGAATTTGGGAAAGAGTTGCTTCCTACCTGATAAATGTATTCTTGGTGAAAACTGGATGATGCACCTAACTTGAAACATCTAACTGAAACTGGATTGACCTCACAGTAAGAAATCCCTTGTAGTTTTTTTCCCTAGTTGGCTGTGAGAGCTGAGTCACCACGCTGTCTGCATGTATTATCAAGTTCATCTTCCTGCTTTTCCATGATGAACCAGACTAGAAACGGCTTTCAGGTAAATGATAACATCATTGGCTGTATTACACTGATCACAATGTAATCAGCTGGATTACTCAGTAAAAGAATCAGATTAGTTTTAACTGATCCAAATAAAATTTTTTAAATACGATAAGGACCCTCAAACAACCACCATGACAATAGCAATTCCCTCTTAAGAAGTCATATATATTATCAAAAATATTTAAAAGATATGGGGGTTTTTTTATATTCAGCTAGAGTTGCGCAGTGGGAAAGGCTGCAGGTTTCTGAAGTGTTTTTTCCATTCTGATTTTCCATTTCAGTTTTTTTCTTTAAATTATATTCTCAATGTTGCTAAACATAGAAACACAGGACTTTCCGGGATAATGTAACAGTCCTTAGTTCAACTTTGTTTCTGGGAAATAATGTTTTGTCCATAATTTTGGCATGGCAGACTCATGAGCCTCGGGTACAAAAATGTATAGATAACTTGTAAAATTGACAGCAAAGAAAATTACATTGTACTCATTTATACATACTGCAATCAATCAATCCTAACTGCCTTTAAGAGCAGATAAAATCCAAAACAAATCAAATATTTTGACCAAAATTCAGTTGATTTTTTACCTAAAAATAATTAGTATCTCTAACTTCTCTACCCTACTATACATAGCTTAAAGGTGAAAGTTACTCTATCTTTGTTGTTGTGGATGGAATGGCTTAGCAACTACTACCCACATTCACATATAAAAATATGAAGCAACAATTAAACAAAAGTGTTGGTATTCTTGTTAATTGGCTGACTGTTCAAACCGAGTGTCCAAATAACGAGTTTGGCCTGTTTTAAACATGGGCTACATATCTACATGATCTCAGGCCACATTCACTCAAGGGAGGATAATTTATAATGACGATAGAGAAATGGTTTTCCCTCTTAGATTATTAAAATGAGCCACGTTGTGATAGGTTAGGATACATTTAATATGTCACAATGTGTTTTTGGTATCCATGCCTTTGATTAACCATGTCCCTAATTTTTGGAGGTTATGTGTTTCTGTATTTCTTCGACTGTAATTCGGCACACTGAAGACCAAATCCGACTCAGTGCCAATCATGTGAGTCGCCAACAATAACTCAGTGAAATGGAGGCAAGATAAAAACACATAGTCTATTTTATCTGTCACTTACCAAGATGTTTTATATTCAGTTACACCACATGCAGTTCAATCAGTATTCTTTATTGATTAAATCACTTGTCGTGAGCTCTGTGGCCCATCAAACAGGGTTGAGGGTTTTAGAGAACAATAATACAGTATCTAAAAGGCTGGAAGGTGACAACGACTCTACAGTTGGTTTGAACAAGCTGATGATTGTTGCCGCCTCAGGTGCATCCGTTTGGACAATCCTGCTGAACAGGTTGGTATTACCTGACAGCGAGCAGCACACATTTTATCACTGCAGTGCAGCAGCTCACCACAGACAATGACCTAATTAATGAGCTAAAACAAGATGATCGTGAGTGTTTGACTCCTTCGTCTGATTGATTAGACCTCTTGTAATGAGTCATGAGTAAAACATTTATTATTAACTCTATTCCTAAAAGCTCTAAAATGCTATGTATTGTTTTCTGTTGGAGGATTTCACAATTAACGGTTTATGATCTTGGTTGTATAAGCAAAACCAATGCCTTATATACTGTACACCCATTGATATGAAAATTGAGGGTCAATTGAGTTTCACTTTTTAGGTGGTGGATAGCTAATTTAGGTACACATTCCTTCCATGCAACATGTTTGCATACACCTGTTGGCTCCTGAAAATTAGTGCCTTTGAATACACAAGCGTCCTGTTAAAAGTATCCTTCCTTCCCATCCTACTGACAGATAAAGGCCCTAAATGTGATAAAGGTCCTTTAGTGAAAGGATATTCCATAAAATAAAGGCAGAACTCAGAAAATCTCATAGTCACAGTGTTTGAAAACAATGTGATACCTGATACATCCACTGCCTCAGCTTAAATATCATAGCGATGGTTCGTCTCGTTTTAATATCTAGTGTTTTATTTTCAAATTAGTAGAGCAAGGGAGCCAATTATAATGCAACACTTTCCAGATACTTAAGTTTCATAATGCCACTGATGTGTTTAAAGTATGTAAGGTCAATAGTAAAAACAGTACTTAAATCTGCAGTCACTTCTCATGTCTGGGCATGCCTGTGGAAGCTCCCATCTTCAACTTTGATTGACACACACCATCCAATGTGTGTAATGACTACTCATTGCTGTGGTGACCCAACAATGAGCTCCATTTGGCTTCTGGACGGTGTGAAATGGCACACTTCCCCCCCAGGCCCCCCGGTCGGTGGGGTTGGGGTTGGTGGGGCGGGGCGGGGGGGCGGGCGGGAGG
>JAVQJL010072272.1:0-13166 GCA_036024295.1 Nannoperca obscura | reverse complement strand
TCCCCATTCAGAAATCAAACAAATGACTTAGTACAATTAAAAATAAACCCCCACCCCCCCCACCCCACAAGAAACTACCCAATAAAATCTAATGTACAATAGCTGGGGTTTTAAATGAGGTGTTTCAGCAGGGAATCTGTCTTCAGGCCTTATTATTAATAGTCCCATTTTGTTATTAGTTTAGGTTTTTAAGGAGGCCCTGCACATTTGGAAATAATTATTATGGCAGCTACTCAGTCTCGTAAGCTGATACTTTCTCTAAGTTACCAACCTGCTGTGTCAGATGGCTGAACAGACTTGTCTGATTGGTTGAGCCGCACCGCATGCAGACGGCGTGGCGCTGTGTCTGCAGTTTCAGTGTGGAACGTGTTGCCTTGTGTTTTTCACTGTGAATGTTTGCATTAGCTAATGCTGAGATGATAAAACGCGTATGTGAATGGCATAGCGTGTAGACACAAGGATCGTATGTCAAATGATCCAATGTGTACATATGATGCAAAAGAAATTCATCTCTGAACTAATTTCCGAACTCACATTTAGCTACGAGCTAGTCACGCGTATGTGCAGAACTTTGTCGATCAAACAGTGTTGAAACAGATTCGCCCCTTTTTTGTTTACATTTGGAGTTTTCAATGCTGACGTATAGAGAGACGTTGGATGGAGGGGTGGGGGGGGAATCTGTTACAAATGATGTGACGGAGAGAAACCACATATGGCCTCCCTCTGCCATGGAAAAGGATCAAGACTCCAAGGCTCTTGCGGGTCTCATGGGAGTAATTATTTATGGAAAGTGGGACAGTTTTGGAGGATCTGAGACAGAAAGAAAAAAGGGTGGATTTTTAAAGGACAATAAACACAAGGCTAACTAAAAAACAGCAGGCAATACAGGCTGTAAAGACCTACTGAACTGAACTAAATTTTAAAAAAGTGTCAGTTTTACAACACGTCAGTTTTCTCTAACTTGATTAGTTCTAAAACAGGAGGATGGAGCTCTGTCTCTGGTCAGGAGAGTTGCCTGTGGCCACTGTTGCTCTTGGCTAATCCCTTACGCTACAAGGCCATTGTTGAATTTCCTAAAAGTGCAGAGGGGTTCAACAGTCATGCTTTCAGGCAAGCCAATTGCTATGAACAAAATTGAAACTCCATGCTTAGTGTCACTAAATAAATAAAAGGCTTTTTACGTAGATGTTTGAGTATATTCATCTTTTGGATAATGATTGGGATAATTGACTCCTTGGTTTGAATACAACAGTGACTAAAGGGCCCTTTTCCCAGCCCTCTCCTTGGCACGAATCTACCACTCAGGTATCCTTGAGCAAGACATTTAACCCTCCAACAATGCTGTTTTTTGCAACTGAACCTGCACTCGCCAGATGTAAATATGATACCTTGATTTTCAAGTGCAAAAAAAAACAAAAAAACATCTCTAATACCAGAATGAATGGTAAACGTCAGGTTTTGGTGTCAGGTCTTCAGAATTAAAGAGAGAGTTTAAGAGTAATAATTCTTGGTGCTATTAAACAAGAACTACGTGACTCATTACTTTAACACTGATAATGTGATGGTACACATATAGAACAAACACAGGTTGATCTAAATAACATTTGTGATGTTTACCAGTTTTCATTGAAAAATAAATAAATACAGAAAGTTGTAACTAATGCTGGAATGATATTTCATTATATTATGACAACGTATATATATCTATCAACATCATCATAGAGGGAGACATCTGACATTTACCTCATTAGACCAAGATTCAATGCAGCGAAATTCATGTTGTGTTTGGTGTTTCGTCACAACCGTGCACACGTCCCAGTGCTCACTAACTTGTTGCCTTACCTAGAATGATTTCCTCTATCTGTAAGTAGATGGAGTAGGTTTTAGGTAAAGCGGGCACACCGTTAAAGATTTAACAACTCTGTATAAAAAAAAAAAAAGAAAACACACACAGGTCCTCAAAGTCAGGTGCTCTGAAAGAAGGTTGAATACTAAAAGAAATGTTTAGACGCTGTGTTGCCTTCTAGTGCAACTGTTGGTGCCTGGACAGGTTCAAATGCTTCCCCCAGTTCAGGATTCACTCACAGTAAGCAGAAAGGTGTTTGGTGTTAACGCAGTGAGGCGACTAAAGAGCTGGAGGAGGAGTGAATGCTTCCCTAATGAATGGAAACAGCTTGCTTGCAATTCCACACCGTAGCGGTCCCATAATCAAAAGTTATAGTACTTTTATAGGCTTTTATCACTGGGAATTATTTATATACCTCCTGTTTCTTTTTGCACCACTTTTTATGTTATTAAATGTAAGCACTTTGACTTTCAGCATGCAACGCAATACTGTATTAGCTGTCTATCCTGTTTAAGTAATGCTGTATTTCTTACCATGTTATTTTATGATATGAATAAAGGTAGTGTCAAAACAATCCTTACTTTTACTGCGCTTTACTCTTCTGTCTTCCTCCCTGAAGCTGGATGGACGTTCAGATGGTGCTGTGGATTCGAGGGAGAAGCTTCTGGAGTTCTGTTTTGACTACTGCTACTGGTCGGTGGACCCTGCAGACCCTCAGTGTGCTTCGCAGGAGGAGGTAACGACCCGACTCCCTAACTGACTTTGTTTATATTACCCGGAAATATCCAAACGGGGCAGAGCCTGAATAATGACTGAAGAGAGGCCCCTGCGCACCACGTCCAGCGTTCAGCCTCAAACCCTATTTTTTCTGATGTTGTTAATGTGGTTCATCCTGTGGTTACATTAGTGGTAATGTTGCAGAACAAATGTTGACAGATTATCTGACAGATTATTTGACAGACGCACACAAGAGTAGATTCTGAAATGAGAACCAGCAGGGGGAAAAAGAAAATCCCCATATTTGTTCTGTTTCAATGACAATGTCTTATCCGAGTGTAGCCATGTAGTCATTTGTGCAGCACTACCTAAAGACGTTCCTTGTTTTCGCGCGCTCCTGCGGTTGGAGACCAAGTGCATGCCAATCCAGGCTTTGGCCGCAAGTTGACACAGGGCAAACACAAGCTCTGTACAAGAAAAAGACCAGCGGAAACGGTGTCCTTGTAGACAAACCACAACAAGAGGGGCGTGTGTGCTGTGTTGCACGTTTTTACACAGATGGCCACTCTGGGGATATGTTATCAGCTCCATCTGTTACCCAGAAGCCTCTTTGCCACGAGAGATGGCACGGCTAGAGTCGGCTCACTTTTCATGTCCCGGGCTTTGATTAGGCGATTAGATACCTTTGTTTCGCTTTGATTGGAGGGTGTTGCTGGAACCTGACACGGGCTCCAAGTCAAGAGGAAGTGGTGCAGGAACTCTCGTCAAAACCTATTCATATAGAGGGTTCTCCTTTTTTCTTTTTTATGTTGTCATGTTGTTCATTTGTATTTCTATCGAGTTTTCATTGTTCAGCACAGTAGATACACCCGTTTTACAGTCACCTTTTCTATCCTTTAACTACGGGGGTCTTCTCCTCTGCCGCTCCCTCACTGACCGTCTCTGCTCTTGTCAGAGAAGCCTTTGTATGTGTTTAAGAAAGACGGGCCTGTGATGACGGCCTACACGCTGCACAGAGCGACAGACAACGCAGCACTTCTTCCCTCTCTATTTTTTATTCCTCTCTTTGGTGCCAGCTGTGGCCTCAGCATAATTGTGTCCAGTCACAGTGGCCTGGTCGCCTCAAGACATTCCTCTGTTGACCCATGGTGGGCGAAAAAGGACATCAGTGAAGGACGGAGTCGCTGGATTTACATCTGACCTCTTTTCCTGCACTGGAATCCAAAGTCTCTTAAACAAAGAATCTTGTAAATGACCGTGTCAGCCGCTTACTGATCACATCACATCAGAAAATATTTGAATTAGGCATTTCTCTGGTGGATCTAAAGACACAGTGCCTGACGCAAAAAGCAGAAAATTCTGTGTTTTGTGTTGTAGGGCAGCAAGCTAAATTAATACAGCACAGTGGCAGGTGGACTTTAATTCAAGGACCACTCTAACTACTTTTCCATACATATTGTCTTTTTAGAACAGTGCAGAGCCCACAACCAAAATGTGTGTTGCCTCATTTCACTTGGTGCCATTACATTTCGTTAATTGCACTCAAGTGAGGTTATGGATTCAGTTTCCTCTCTTATCTTGCATCCAACCACATCTATTTTTAACACATTAATGAGCTTACAAAGTATTTGCCAGCCCCGGATTTTCTCATGGTCTCTACTTATAAAATATATGTAAGCATGCTTTTCTTTTTTCAGAGCAGGAAGAGAGACTCTTGCTCTGAATTCGTCTTGCACTGTAGTCCCCGTGAGACTGAGACAATCTGAGCCTGTGGTGGAATGAGACAAGGGGAAAGTGGATCTCAACTCCCTCTTTTCCAGCCCAGCACTGTCCCACCACACCCAGCCCTTGTGGCTCCCTCCCCACTCCCCCACTGTACTGTGTAATGTACATGCCCATGCATCACTGATACACCAGATACTCGCTGGGGTTTCCGTCTTCATGCGTTGTTACAGCAGAGAGAGTAGAGGGCAATACAAGTCAAAAAGGTTAAGCAGAGAGGAACGAGAAGGGCTCTGCCAGGTGAGAAGAAGCAGGTTTCTGAACGAGAACCATAAATCATAATGGGAGCCAGCTGTTGATTTAATCAAGGAGAGAAGTGGGACTTTTTGTCTAAATGCTGCCTTTGTTTTGGGCTTAGATAGTGAGCTAATAAATAGCTTTTTCCACTCTTTAATAACACAAACCCCCTCAGCTTGTTTTTGCTTCTGACAGTAAGAAACATGGGAGGAGAGTGAAAAAGGAGCACCAGATTGAGACAGGGGACGGCAAGAGAAACAAGAGTGGGAATGTGAGTTCCTCTGTTGGAGGAGGAGGGGGGGGGGGATGGGCAGGGGGGTCTACTGTGCCTCTGCAGCCCCCAGCTCTTGCCTGCCAAACTCACAGCTGCCTCACTAAGTCGTTTTTTTGCAGTTAAATATCAGGGAAAAGACGTCACTGCTGAGGATTCGTCTCGGAGCACAATGCTGTTTTTTTATTACGAAAAAGGAGTCTGCTTGCTGGAGTCCAACCCCCCCCCCCCCTCCCTCCTGTTTTTCGCTCTCCGTGCCTCTGTCGATGCAGTTTGCGATTTGATTATGCTTGCAGTGTTTCTAGGTCTGTGTGTCAGACTGGTGGAAAGAATAGCTTCTCTGTGTATGAGAAGAATCCTCCAAACACACACACACACACACACACACACACACACACACACACACACACGTGTGAGCAGTCCAGTCAGTTCAGCCTGGTTTGAAAGAACCGTAAACAGGACACCAAAGTAATATGTGACATGTGTGCCATGTGAATCCTGGAAAAGCAGATGATAGAGACTGAAAGCGGTTAGGTGGATGTGCAGGTAACTGTTAGAAAGAGGAGCAGAGCCTACAGATTATAACTGTCTGCACACTGTCGTCAGGCCATTTTTTCACATAGACACTTTGACACATCACAGCAGGAAAAGCCAGTAAATGATCAAATGAATGATGGCTGAATTCCATTAAGCGGCTTTGGCTTCGGGGTCCCGGTATTGTGCGTCTTGGCTTACTTAGCCATCGTTAATGTCATTCGTAACTGCACCTATGCTTTTCCTGCACTGGTAAGTCAAAACGTCTGCTGTGGAAGAAAAAAAAAAATTGTCAATCTGGATGCCAAAGTCGGATCCACGTCCGTGATGTGTTCTAATTGCTTGTTTTTATCTGACCACTGTAATTCATTAAGACAGTTGAGACAGCAGAGGAATTGGCCTTTTTCAGATACATGGTATGTTCACTTAATTTTTGCTTTTAACCAGCATGTAATACAATACATGTGTTGCCCATGACTCATCTCTCCACTATCAGATGACATGAGGTGAAATGTTATTAGGCCAACCAAGGCTAATGTTTTTTGTTTTTTTTACCTTCCCCACAGAGGTTTTGCTCTTTTAGTTTGCAGGATATCTCGAAAAAGTAAAACAAACTACTGTAAGAATAGCAGCTGAGTGCGTGTGAAGCTGCGGCGATATTGCACCGGTTTATTCCCCATTGAAAGAACATACTGTACCACTGCACCGTATGGATGTCACACAAGGCTCCCATCAGTCTGAGGGATGGAGAAGTCATTTCCAGCCTGCCATGAAGACATGCAGCTCCGTTCTACAGTGTTGTGCTTTGGCCCCTTTAACAAGGATTGGGGGAGGAGCAGCAAACCCCCAGGCTCTCCAGATATGGTTTTATTTATTTGTGTCAGTTGAAACAAGAGGGGTATACTGAAAAATGGAATGCGCTTCCCTCACTTTCCTGTCTTTTTCCCCCCCCCTCCCCACTGTCCTTAATTCCCACATGTACTGTACGGAGGAGTAATGAAGAGCAGCCCATCTACTTGACCTGCACATCTCCAGCTCTCCTTCCTCCCTCTCTTGCAGCCTCTCCACCCCTTCCATTCTATAATGACCTACAAATTCTGTCCAAGCGTGACAAACGAGAGCGTTGTTGAACTCCGGCCAAACAGCTTCCTTTCTGTCTCTGCATGCGTGGGACGGGAACCGAGGGACCCTCGCCTCCTCCACAGCTGTCCGGTCCTGGACATGGGTGAATTTGGGAGAATGTTGCATCTCCTTTTTCACCAATTTCTTTCCGCTTACTGTCTCATGTCTATGCATTGAGCTTCCCAGTGAGAGCGGTCGAGGAGGGAAAATGAATCTCGGTCCTCTTGGTTACGTCAAACCTGGCAAAAGCAATGAGAAGCTGAAGTTTTTAAATGTGGCTAAGTGCTTCACTTTGCTTGTCTGGCCTTCTGCCATCACCCTTGACGACACCCTTCCACACACACACACACACACACACACACATACACTCACACTACACATAAATACTTCTCCAGGGTTTAGTGCAGAGCAGGCCACATAAAACCAGACCAGCAATTGGCGTTTTCCACAGCCAGTGATTACAGGACCTAACTCATTACAGAGGGTATTACACATTACTTTTTCACTCTTGTCAGCCTGTCTTTGTTATTCTGTCTTTCTCTTTCACTATTGCCACTCTTTCTTAACAATTCTCACCCACTTCGCTGCCCTCCTCCACGTTTTTCTACGTTACCAGGCCACAACTAGGCTGCCTTCTTTTTAAAAAGAAAAATTAGGTTTCCATGTTTCCATGCTGGTTCCTTGTTTTTCAGGAGGCTGTCATGTATATCATGTGGTGGTGGTAGTAATTCAGAGTTGTGTGTGTGTGTGTATGCTAAGACTATTTGGAGACAGCCGTGTGTGCTGTGATTTGTGGAGTTTGCAGATGAGAGTATTGTGCAGCTAAATATTTCAGTTAACATGGAAAGATACTGTAAATAAAGCAGAAGCCTGTGACATGCAACAAAGTGACAACTCTTTTCTCTGAAGGCTGTTTTATACCTTTGCTACTTGATAATATAGTTTATGTTGGAGAGAGGCAAAGATGGAAGAAAGTGGGTGACTTTTTGCAAAAGGTCATGTTCATAACCTGCAATACATTTGTTCACAGCAGCATAATGTAATTCATCTTAGCCAAAGCAGACCATCCTTTCCTTTACCTTCTGCTAGATCTGGAGCCCCTTTTTGTCTCCTTCCTAACCCCAAAGCCTTGTTTTATTCTTCCTTCCTAACTCTGTTTTGACCTGATGAATTTGTTCTGCATTTCCTACACAAGAATGAAATCTATATTCTGCTTTTCCTCTTTCATTGTTTGATTGTTTGTGCTTTTTTTTCCCTCATGGAGGGAAGCAAGCTCTGAGGCTTTTGTCCCTGTTGTGGATGCTGTTTCCTCTAAGCTGGTCAAACAAATACACACACACACACACACACACACACACACACACATGCACGTGCGGCAGCGGCAAACCACCTTCCTGTTAATGGAGGTGTTTAGTCTGTCCCCTGTGTGTTTTTGAGGCGACCAACCAGCCTACACGCTTACTGTGGCTCTGACCCAGTCACTTTATCTCCAGGCTGTTTTTCCTCTTCCTTCATTTGATCCTGGAGTACATTTCCATTCCCACAATGCAACCTGTCTCTCACCTCCACTGCTTTTGTTCGTCCCAAAATACCTCCCAGTGCTGCAGGGTGCTGCAAACTGTGAAAGTAGGTTGTGGCAGAGGGCCATTATGTTCATTTAAGCAGCTAGAGTTCAACGGCACAAATAACAATCTGCTGATTTTAATTTGGGGTGACAGATGACAAACAACAGTATTGTTTTAATGTTGCCTGCCGTGGCTGGTCTAGACAAACTCATACGCACAGTTTTAATTCTCTCAAGAGGTTGAAATAAGTTTATGCGTCCTCGTGGTTTTGTTCAGAGGTCATTTAAAGTATTGTGCAGACTTTTTAAGAAAAAAATGAAAGGCAGAAATGGAGAAAACAAAAGGAATGGTGTACAGAGAGAGAGTCAAGTTCAGAGATGAAGTGCACAGTTGAAGTGAAGTTCCTGGTCTTTGTGCCAAGCCTGGAGGGACCCTCAGCCTTGTCGTAGCCCCCACAGAGTGAATTTAAGAGGGTCAACTTTAACAAGGGCTGTATTGATTCTCTGTGTTTGAGGGAGGAGAGGGTGTCTTTTTTTGAATAGCTGGATGAGAACAAGACAGGGGCGGCGCTGCTTTTTGTCTTCATGTTTAAGCCTCCATTCAGCCAAGAGGCAGGGGGCAGCGCTCGGTGGTCTGGACCCCAGGGGACCGCACGCTTTGACATTCGTTGTCACCTTACGGTTTACGGCGACAGTTACATAAGTAAGGCACGGTTTCAGTTTTCTTTTTGGTTGGCCAATTATTTTTTCTCTGTCCAGGTTTATATACAGTATACATTTTATTTTGTCACAAATGCTGCTTTTTTTTAAAACACGGTCTTTAGAGAAAATGTAACGGCAGCTGGTTATCTGAAGTGTTTAGTCTCTTAGTCAATTAGTCACTTTACAGACAATCAGTTTACCACCAAACATTGTGTTTGAGGATGTTATGATTTTCTTTGTCCCGTTTAAAAATAAATCTAATATCTTTTGGGCTTTTAACTATTGGTGTGATAAAATAAGCAATCTGAAGTCATGTTGGTCTCTTCATAATGGGCATTTTCTGACATTTCTTTAAGACAAATCAATCAATACAATAATCAGAAATGTAGTTGCAGCCCTTGTTAGGCTCTTTTAGGTCGTTAGGTCTTTATGCAGTTAAGTGTTAAATTTATTCCATGCATAGAAATAGTGATGCGTTAGGTGTCTGTGCCACAGTGCCTGATTTATAAGGTCATTGAGTTAGACAGCCGTTGTCAGCACTTTTACTAGTTGCACGTGGATGTTGTCAGCACATGGTTGGCTAGGCTACAGAATAAAGCTTTAAAATGAAAAATTGTGTTTTTTGAGTCCAGGCCTGCAGCTAGCAGTTATTTTCTTCATTGATTGATTAGAATAGTTCTTCTTTTGATTAATAGTTTAGTCTAAACTGTCAGAAAACTGTGACATTTTCCAAAAAAGCCCAAACTTGGACTTGTTTTGTCTAGCTAACAGTCCGCAGGCAAAGCTATTCAATTTACAATTATGTAAAACAGAGAAAAGGGACAAAACCCTTATATTTGAGAAGCTGGAGCGAGAAAATGTTTGGTATTTTTGTATTGGCCCTCTAAGGATAAGTGGTATAGATAATGGATGGATGGCTATGACTTATCAAAATGCTTGTTTTTTTCAGCTATTCCTTTCAGCGAAAACTCTTGTTTACTAAATTCTATTGACTTATGGTGATGATTAACATTTCAAGCAGGATTGTATTCCATTTTAAAAAGTCACTGTCCTAACCTTGGGGTTTTTGTTTACTCCCTCTGCCTCACCAGTTGGTCGCTGCGGTTAGATAAGACGTTGGGGCTCTGTGTGAGCTTCGTATCAGTGTTGGAACATTTAACTTTTTCTCAGAGAAAACTCAAGGCTGTTGAATATTAACACACAGATTCACACACTCGTAACAACATCCAGAGGACCATTGAATCCTTTCAGGGTGCTTTCACAAGGCGGGGGCCTTTTTCACAAGAGCTTTTAACCACATCCAACGTAAACCTATTCTCACCGTTTTGTAAGCCTAAAGCATACGCAGGCTTAGCTCCAGGTTCTCGCTTCTCCTGACAGTGGTTGGTAGTCACACACACACACACACTCGCACACGTGGGAGGTATGTTGAAATGATTTCTGTGTTTGAGTGTACTTACCCACCAGTATCCGTATTCCAAGGGCCGAGCCCCGGGGCCAGGGGAGGGGACCCCTCACTGATCTCCAGGGTGTGTTTATGGTTCTGGGGGGGAATGTGCTGTGTCTCAGGTCTGGTCTAGATCAGGTTGCCCCCCACCCCTCATGGCACGTGTTGTCTTTGGACTGAACTTTTGGATTGCTGAAGAGGCCACATGTCCTCACAAACTTGCTCTGAAGGAAGTTTCTTTTTGCTTATCAGTAACGAACAAAGGAAAGAAAATAAAAGCAGAGGGATCATTTGTCCGTTTGTCCTACATCTAACCAGTAACGCATGCACACAGAGAAAGTACTATTGGCGCTACTGACCAATAAATTATATTAAATGGAAAACGCCCACATTGCTCACCATTCACGAGGTGTCGTGTGCAGCAATGAATAATTAATAATTCTTATCAAAATGCATATATATTTCACTTTGACACCTGTAAGATAAGTATCTGCAAATTCTACGCCTCTGTGCTGCCTCTTTTACACAATGAATTCAGATGCTGGTTGTCTGTTTGTCAGCTCTGAAAGTGAATTAGGTCCATATTCCTCCCCTGGTGTCAACCAGTGTAAGTGGACTGCGATCGGTTCTTAGACGTGGTACACTGTTTGATGCTGGTGCCACATCAGAGGCGAGACATTAGTGCATTAACTGATGAGTTGATCGGCGGGGAAAATAATAATCCTGATAATGATTAAATTCAAAAGATATTCATACAGTTTTTAAGAGTCGTAGATAAAATGTTATGGTCATACTGGATGTTGTAGCCGTGGTATTCAGACGAGGTTAATTTTTCCTGACCCAGTCAATTTTCAAAGTCTTCTTACTCTCGCACAGACTTTCTGCAAAGTTGTTTATCAAGAGTATTAGCTGACCTTTCTGCTCCTTACCCAAACACCTCAGCAGGAAGCAACATAACCTCCACGCTACTGGCCTGGCGCCACGGCATTGTGATGGTGAAACCCTGGTGAACATTTACACTCATGTATAAAAAACAAACACAATGTGATTAGGATCAGGGACATCGGCTTACACTGTAAACACCTCATCAGCCCACTACTTTTTAAAAATATATTTTTTAACTCGCTTTAAGATCTGTTTGCTTCCGTCGTTAACTTGTATATTTGAGCTGATTTTCATCCTGATTCAGCCCCCTTATGTTCTATTATTTAAAAAAATAGGGAGGGTAATCCAGGCCTCTGACTCCACACAGACTTCTTTTAGTCTGTCTTTCTTTGGGTATTTGTGATTTAGGGTGTGTGTGTGTGTGTGTGTGTTTTAATGTTCCTCAGGTGTTCCAGGACCTGGGTGTGTCGGCGCTGTCCGGAGCCTCTGAGGGCTACAACGTGTGTCTGTTTGCTTACGGCCAAACGGGATCTGGAAAGACCTACACCATGATGGGCACACCGGTGAGGAGGACACTGGAATCACTTTCACGACATTATATACATTTTTCAAGTGATCTGATCTCACCGAGCACATTGGAGGCAATGCAATTGTTGCAAGTATAAACCCGAACCATGCTGCAGTCTGTTCAGAAAAACATTTGGTTGTGATCCAGTTCTACGTGGCATCCATCAAAATAACGCTGCTGTACACTGACATCTTTTTTTGTGTTCTTCTATATGATGTCAGGACTCCATTGGCTTGACCCCTCGGATCTGCCAGGTACGTCAGTGGATTTAAAATTTTGGTGTAGTGAGCGCACTCATAATTGTGCTCCTTTGTAAGTATCCGGTGTTGAAATGTGAATTGAATTGCAGTTATCCGTTCCTTACAGGGCCTCTTTAGGTCTGAAGATACTTTTCCTGATGGGCAAAACTCAAGCCGAGTGGAGATCAGGTATTTTCCTTTTATTAAGTAGTGCAGTCGGCCCCCTCTCCTGATGTTGATATTCAAATTAGACGAGCAGTTACGTATCAATTGAGCTGCAGGAAATACAATACAAATCACAAACCGGATTTTCTCATCTGCGTTGGAGGCATTCTTAACATTCACAACTTGTCGAAAGCAAGCTTCATTTTGAACAAGCAGATATTTTGCTTTCTGGGTTCTCTCTGCTGTTCAATCACGGGGACAAATGTAGTGTTTCTTACGATTCGAAGATTATAATTTTGTTGATTGCAGTCTTAAACGCAGACCATGACTACGACCCGGTTCAAATACAGCCATTGTCATTTCACCCTTCTTTATTTGTCTCGCTGTATTGCTGACTTCGTATTGTTGCAAAATGCCAGAAAGGTAAACTTAAAGATGAGGGAAATGTTTCTGACATGTTTAGGAAATGCAGATGATGAACGGACAAACCGCTTACATTGTGTAATAGGACTGTATGCATGTGTGTGGAACGCATCTCAGTGATGGTATGCACGCAACCAATTTTTAAATGATCCGGTCAAGTGTACGTCTTCATAGCAGGATGTTGTCTTGTACCTGTGTCCCTGCAGCTTCCTGGAGATCTATAACGAGCGTGTGCGAGACCTGCTGAGAGGAGGAGAGCAGAAGAAGAGAGCCTCCCTGAGAGTTAGAGAACACCCTGAGAAAGGACCGTATGTACAGGGTGAGTGTTCAGGGCACCTGCATCTATACTTTGTTAAGCTGTGGACAGCAGAGACATATACTGGACTTTCCAGGGCTAAACTCAGTTTAAAAGAATCTGTTACATATAGGATGTGAATTCTCAACTCTTGCATCTTGCTGCCCCAAACACCAAGTGATGTTTTATTTTCTTTAATATACTTTAATTGTTTTTGGAACGTAAAAGAGTCATATTTATATCCATACACGTACACCTACACTACCGTTCAAAAGTTTGGGGTCACATTGAAATGTCCTTATTTTTGAAGGAAAAGCACTGTACTTTTCAATGAAGATGACTTTAAACTAGTCTTAACTTTAAAGAAAT
>JAVQJL010072270.1:0-59047 GCA_036024295.1 Nannoperca obscura | reverse complement strand
TATGTGTAGAACAAAGGCCTACCTTGGGTCAATGTGCAGATGTTACAGATGCTATTCAATCTCCATATTAAGTGTTAGACAGGAAGGATGGAACAATTTGCGATGCAGCAAACTTTTATTAAACATATATCTATTGTACAAAACTGCAAATGTATAAAAACTGATTTTTGAACATTGGGTTTCCTAAAAGGTGCACAGATATCCCAAAATGACACAGCTAATGAACAATAACAAACCCGCCTTCCCCCAACATTTCTGCTGCCTCAACAATTTACTAACTCGTTCATTCTGAGTCACAGTTCTTAACATTCATTCGATTGAAACTGGTTGCCCTTGAATGGCTCATGGCTTGGGGACGCCTTATAGAGAGTCAGGTGCCTCTTTAGAAAGCCAGCGAACCAGTCAACACCAGCCATACTGGTCCCACTTCACTTTAGGGGAAAGCTGCAGTTGTAGTGAGAGGCTAGTTGAAAGGCAAACTTCTGAACCTGAAATAAAATTAATTAGAAATTATTGTCTATCTCTCTCTCTATTATATAGGCCACTGCCCTGAGTGACCTGCCTTCATCCCTGATGATGTTTGATGCTTGTTCCAAAATATTGAGGGGTACCCCAACAACTTGTTGCAACTGTCCCCAAGCTGTGACAGAACATCATTTGTTAGCTAGACACACTGTCCTTGACACATGCTAACAATGTCACTTAGAAGTCAACAAAACAATGATTCAAACTAAGTAAGTTTTGATTAATTCATACAAACGGCCAGGACAGTATGACCTCCAAAACAGTTTTTTTCCAGAAAATGCAGCAGAAGATGTTAAATGTGACTTCTGTGTTTCTGGTGGGGGGAGGGTCTAACTGAGCATGTGCAGTATGAGTGTCATCAATCTAGCATGTTTCTGATTGGAGGAATAAGACTTGTTGCAACTCACCCCTACTTAGACTTGCATGGCTTAATCTTTGAGACAAGCATATGCTACTGGCAGGATCAACCAAGTATATGTGTACATTCCAACATGTAAAAAATAACATAAAACGGCACATAAATGTTCATATATGACAAGTTTGTGCAACAGAAAGAGCCAAATTCAAGACATAAGTACATGTAAAGAAAGTGAAGCTTGAGCACGATCACCTGACTGGTGAAGAGTTTTGACAGCAGCTTTTTTCTTTTTAATATAACATTTCTAACATGTTTGTCTGGCACAGATGCATTTCCTCTCTGCGGCGGTCTTCCTGCTGATTTCAGTACTGAGATTACCCGTTGATGCGGTCAAATGTCCCCGAGTGTGCAGCTGTGACAGCGCCACACTCTCAGTGGCCTGCGTTGGCAAGAACTTAACGGAGGTTCCCCAGACTATAGATGAGGTGAGGAATTCAAATGTCAGGTGTCGCGCCTTCCATTCACTTCACACAGCTGTTTGGTGCATTTCAGGTGTTTCTTACATTAGAATCTTTATCCATCCAAAAGGAAAAAGGTGAACGTACACTCACTTTTTTTAGGACCTCTTCATACTCATTCATACTGCTGTACAGCTACAGTAACAGGTTATAGATAGGTGTCTTGCTCAAGGGCTTTACATCAGGTGTATATTAGGTGTATTGACGTGACGGATACAATTTCAGTCCTTTACATTTACTTGTGCGTCACCTCTGCCTCAGACCCGTCCTCCGTTCTGTTCTCACAGATTACAGTGAAACTGGACCTGAGGAACAACAAATTGCAGGTGCTGTCCAGGGGGGCGTTCATCCTCACGCCCTACCTCACCCACCTCAACCTGCAGCGCTGCAACATTATCAAGGTGAAGGAGGGAGCTTTTCGAACCCTGGGCCGTGTGGTCTCCCTGAACCTGGCCTACAACAAAATTGACATCCTTTACCAGGTAAGAGCAGGGGGAAAAACTGGAAGACTGAACAAGCTCAGGCTCTTGAATCATTTAAGAGATATGAGGGTAATTTATTTTCTCTATCTCCACCTCCTACTCCGTACCTGACTGTTGCAGGAGTCCTTTGATGGCCTCTCCTCTTTGAAGGAGCTGCATCTGGACCATAACCGTGTGGAAGAGATCCAGCCTGGAGCCTTCACACAGCTCGGTTTCCTCAATATGCTGGCCCTCACCCACAACCAGCTGGTTTACATCCCCAACATGGCCTTCCAGGTACTCAAACTCACAGATGTAGACTTTTTATTATTATTTTTAACACAAACTGCTTTTTACACACAATTATTGATCTGGCAATATGCTCTCACAATGGTCTGACGCCTCTTCCAGGGCCTGAACAACATCAAGTGGCTTCGTCTTAGCCATAACTCCCTTAACAACTTGGCCCCTGAGGCGTTCACTGGACTGTTCACCCTGCGCCGCATCAGCCTGGACCACAATGAGCTGCAGTTCTTTCCCACACAGACCATGAACAGGTGGGGCGATCTGAAGGATTTTTATGGGCATTACACAAATGTTATTTTAATATTCGGATGGAAAACAGTGCTAATGACTTCTCAGTAGTCTCACTGTAGGAACAAATGCCAAGGCTTTTTGATATGGGCCATAACGAAGCAAAGTATTGAAGTATTACTTTAGCATTTAGCTCAGAGTCCCACAGAGCTGCTAGTTTTTAGTCATCTTTATATTTTTTGCTCTTTATAAAGACATATGACAACTACAGAGGGAGGGGTAGATCTCACCATGTCATTCACTCATGTCATTCAAAACCAGATTACCCCACTAGGGAGCCCTCTACAAGATAGGGCATCGAGATTGGGTAATAATATAGGTGGCGTGTTAAAGGACAAGTCTGCTGATATTCTATATTTTGTCAGCAAATCCAATGAAAAATCAAACAATGAATGTATGTTTGAAAGTAGGTCTGTGTAGCTGAAAACTGATATATCTTCTTCCTCTGTGCCACAGAGCTCCATTGTTGTTTAAAAACACATCAGTGAGCCACACTGTTGAACTGGGTGACATGTTCCACACACACACACACACACACACACACTGGACTTACTTTGAGGTGATCCCACACAGACCATCCTGCTGACAGAAATACTCACTAGCGCACAAGATGTATGTTACTCTGTGGAAACAATAGTCCCCAACAAATGCGCATTCACCCTTGTGTGAGTAACATTTTAAAAACTACAATCCTCAGCTGTTTCAAATGATTTAGCTTTTTAAATTATTATTAAAGTATATATATTTAGGATTTACGTATTCAGTAGGAACCAACTTATTTGCTAAGAGCCAAAGACAGGGTAGGGAAGCCATAAAGTACTGAGAGACAGACTCAGGCGCCGTCAAAGTGTGTTCAGACAGGAAGCTAAGTGAATTTGACCGCTGGTTTGTGTGTTTTTGCCCCAAACAGACGACGTATCAACTGTACAAACCTACGCTGTAAAATAGCTAGCAATCTTAGTTTTTTTTGTTTGTTTAAAATTTAGATTTTTGGTTATTAGTACACAGATATATGGAAAAGGAATGCAGTAACAGAGCTGCCAACTTGAAAACTCTTCAGCAGGAAGAAATACATAATGGACGTGTCATTCAGCTTTTCACTTTACTCTCTACTCCCTGTGAAGACTCAGTGAAGTCACGCGGCTAGACATGAACCACAACCCCATGACCTACCTCGGGGAGGAATCCGTCTCCATGGCGAAGCTCACACACCTCTACCTCGACCACATGTCCCTTCAGGACCTGTCAGATCAGGCGCTGTCTCACGCCCCCCTCCTCTCCCACTTGGACCTCAGCCACAATCAGCTTCGCTACCTGGAGCCCCTCTCAGGCCCCAAGAAGCTGGGCAGCCTCAACCTGACTGGTACAACTGTGTTCTGACATTTTGAATCCACACATATTGAGATATTTAAAGGTTTTCACTACATCCCAACATGAAAACCGGGAGGATAATAGCATACCATGTGACGTTATTAATACATCCTGATCCTCAATCATTTTTCTTAAAGGCAACCCAGTCTACTGTAACTGCTACATGCGGCCTCTGAGGCAGTGGGCGAGAGTCCGAGGTGTGAGGCTGCTGGGGGCCTGTGCTGGACCTCCTCACCTCTCAGAGGAGCCGCTGCAGGCTGTGGCTCCTCTGGATCTGCGCTGCCGCAGCAAGGAGGAGCTGCTGAAGGACGAGTTTGAGAAAGAGGATGAGAACACAGGAAGCACCACAGCCAAGCCCAAGCAGAAAGTCAAGTGTCCAGTCAACTGTGACTGTGATGTGAGTGTGAGAGAAGCCATATTTGTCTTTTGAGGGGCAGATTCTGTCAACCTCCAACATTCGCTGCTTTCTAGAAAAAAGAGCAGCAGAAAGAAGCTGTTATTTTATATTACCTAGCTCTTTACGTACAGTGTTAGTAAGTTACTAAAATGTCCGTCAGCATTATCAAATACCAAAGGTATGGAGAGAAAAGAATCAAAGCTACAGTGTTTTGATAATAGCTGTTAAAACATATATTTGTAGACCAGTTACTTAATTTGCAAGGTGGAAAGTAACTTAGTATTTACTCAAATACTTAACAGTTACAGTTAAGTTTTAGTTTTATGCAACTTTATACCTCTTCTCTACTACATTTCACAGGGAAATAGTGTAATTTAAACTCCACTACCTTTATCTGACAGTTTTAGGTTTTACATTTAAAAAATATATGATAAACTCGTAAAACATGATGCATTGTTATTCATTAAACTACCCAACAGTATAAAGCAGTACAAATTATATCCCCCTTCACCAGCTATAACAAAGAATGAAATGCTGCTTATGTGTTAATGCATCAATAACAATGTCAATATTCTATTTTATAAAACTTTGGAAGGGGCCATTCTGTATAATGCATGCTTACTGTAAGTCTGAGTTTATAATATTGGATATTTTCTGATCATCTGCACATTTACTTAAGTCATATTGGGAATGCAAAATTCGTAATTTCACATTGTGGCATGGCTATAATCAATATTTTGGATCACGTGACATACTTGTATGTTAATGAGGGCGCTCTTAGTGATAAAACCACATAATTATCATCCAACTCTGCAGTTCTTTCTGACCTTTTAGCATCTTTTAACTCATTGTTTTGGTTCACTATCACTGCTCTCATAGCATCGTTATCTGTAGCTGCAGGCATCTGATTTCAGCAGGAAATAAGCTGCAGACGGACAGATTTAACTAGCTGGTGAAATTAATGGAGTATTCCTCCGGAGACAGACTTAAATTCACCAGGTGGCCAGGAACACAACTTCAAATGAATGCTAACAGGCAACTCCGTGCTAACAGGTTCATCATGTCAAAGTTGTGTGCGCAGCATGTTTCTGCTGCCCCCAAACGGCCAAAAAATTGTGTTTACGTTTTTACTTAAACCCCTGAATTATTTGTCCATCACTGTTTATAAATAAATATTGTTTATAATATTCCGTTTTCATTTGACCCTCCCCAGATTGAAGCCCAGCACGCCACATGTGAGGGTCGGGGTCACACCAAAGTCCCACGAGGCTTCCCCACCAAGACACAGCTGCTTGACCTCCGCAGCAACCACTTCCACTACCTCGCTGCCAACAGCTTCCCGGGCACCAGCCAAATAGTTTCTCTTCACCTGGACTTCTGCAAAATCCACGAAATCGAAGGCGGTGCCTTTCGGGGAATGAAAAACCTGTTGTATTTGTATCTTTCTGACAATTACCTCACATCCTTGGACCCGGGAGCCTTTGCTGGAGCCCCTGAGCTCACATACCTTCACCTGGAGGGGAACCGGCTGGCCCAGTTCCCCGGATCAGGTCGGTGGTTACTCAAGGCAAGAATTTACACGGCACATAAAACACAGGAAACTAATAACATGTATTTTTTCTCTTTGTGTTTCTCCTGTAGCTCTGGCACTCCTACCAAGTCTGTTTGTGTTACACCTGGAACGAAATGCCATCTCCAAACTAGAGCCCACCGGTTTGCTATCCTCAGTAACCCCTCAACTTAGGGAGCTTTACTTGACCAATAACACCATAACTTCTATTGCCAAGGGTGCTCTAGACTCTGCTTTCCTAGGCACACTTCACCTGAATTCAAATCAGCTGACAGAGATGCCGACCCACGCTCTGTCGGTGGCCCCTGGCCTGGAGGAGCTCAGCCTGTCTCAGAATTCAATTCGCTGGGTGGGACCAAACGCATTCCAGCCCATATCCCAAAGTCTGAAGAGGCTTTACATGGATCAGATGGGCATAGAGAAGGTACGAGAGACCTTTCTTTAAGCTAACAGGACAGCATTTCCACATGTGTGTGTGTGTGTGTGTGTGTGTGGTGTGTGTGTGTCCTGTGCATCATCATGTTTTCTCCTGTGTTCTACCTCCCCCCACTTCCGCATTTCTGAATAAACTTTTTTCCTTGTTTTTCTTTTCATCATGTGATTATTACCTGTAGAAAATGTGGAGGTTGTGACTGATTGCTGAAAGAGCTTTTGAGTGTACACTGATCAGCCATAACATCATGACCACCTGACTAATATTGTGAAGGTCCCTCTTTAGCTGCTAAAACAGCCCTGACCGTTCGAGGCATGGACTCCACTAGACCTCTGAAGGTGTGCTGTGGTATCTGGCACCAAGACGTTAGCAGCAGGTCCTTAAATCCTGTAAGTTGTGAGGTGGGGCCTCCTCCACATGATGTAAAAGAAAACGTGATTCATCAGACCAGGCCACCTTCTTCCATTGCTCTGTAGTCCAGTTCTGATGCTCATGTGCCCACTGTAGGCGCTTTCAGCAGTGGACAGGGGTCATCATGGGCACCCTGACCAGTCTGCCCCCCCCCCCAGCCCCGTACACAACAAACTGTGATGCAATGTGTTCTGACACCTTTCTTTGAGAACCAGCATTGATTTTTTCAGTAGGTACTGACCACTGTAGGCTGGGAACACTCACAAGAGCTGCAGTTTTGGAGATTCTCTGACATAGCCGTCTAGCACATTTTTCCTGCTTCCAACACATCAACTTTGAGAACAAAATGTTCACTTGCTGCCTAATATATCCCACCCACTCAATGTTCTTCACTTCAGCTGTCAGTGGTCATAATGTTATAGCTGATCAGTGTGTGCTTATTGTCATTTTGTTAGTTGTTGGAGCCAGAAAATACAATTGAAGATTAGAGGGTGGGACACTAAGTCTGAGACTAATAATAATAATAATAATACACACGTGCCCCGAATCACAACACTCTTTAAGCCTTAACACATTTTTAATGTAATATTAATCATCCAAATATCACCACTAAAACATATTTGTATTTATATAAATAAATATCACATGTACTTATTGAGACTCACTAAGAGTCTATAGCTGTTAGCGGCTCACTCACGACTGCACGCTATGAGACAAAATGCTAATGCTAGCATGGCAATATGCTCACAATGATTATGCTAACTTGCTGATGTTTTGCATGTTCTCCATCTTAGTTTAGCATGTTAGCATGCTAACATGTGCTTATTAACACTAAACACAAAGTACATCTGAGGCTGATTGGAGTGCCATTAATATTGCAGGTAATTGATCATAAACCAAAGTATTAGACAAATGGAAATATAGGCCTGATGATGGGGCTAGAAAAATCATTAAAGATAATCAAAAATGTGAACCTCATGGTGGCACTGCAGAAAAAGTCAGAAAATCAAACTAATTGCTGCTTTGATGTAACCATGTCTGATGTAACACCTGGTTCTCCCATTGAATACTTTGAGCCTGTCTCTAGCTAGAACATATGATACAAAAACAGAGTGGGTGAAAAGAGACCAGTATCACTCATCTCTACATGGGAGATCTACAGCATGTGATTCTAACAATGGAAGTGTGTCACCATGCAGATGTCCAGAGATGCTCTGGCGGGGCTGGGCCCTGGGCTGAGGGCTCTGACTGTGAGAGGAAACCAGCTGGAGGAGCTCCCTGACCTAAGCCCGCTCACCGGCCTGGAGGTGGTCGACCTGCAGGACAACCCCCTGCTGTGTGACTGCCCTCTGCTGCCGCTGCGCAAGTCAGTGTACAGTTTCCCTGGAATAAGGGGTTTTGCAAATCAGTTGATCATTTGGCAGAGAATGTTTATTTTAAGCAGCTGTTTAATTGTGTACTTGCATCACTGCTGCTGAACACATTCAATCCCTATACACTGCTACTGCTTAGATTAGACAGAGGAGAAAGAAGTGAGTGTTGCTACAGGGATCAATGAAACAAAGTAATCAACTCACCTAGTTAATAATCTAGGTGAATTACATTATTGTCTCTGTCTCTCAGGTGGATGGAGAATGTAAGTTTGGAGGTGATCGCCACCTGTGGTCACCCTCCTGAGATCAGAGGTCAGAAGGTCAGGGACGTCCATGTCTTCATGTCCTGCCCAGAAAGCATCTCTCCTCCAGACGACAAGGTTGTTGTCACCCCCAGACCTCCAACAGTGAACAAACCCAAACCCAGCCTCTCAAAGGCCACTGGAGTCAAAGCTAGACCTGCCAAGCCCAAAGCACCCAAACTAACAAAGAATAGGCCTCAGAGGAAACCTGTGCCACCAAAAGTGACAAGGAACAAGAAGACACTGTAATAAGTGAATATAACTAACTTACTTAAGTACGTAAGTAAGTAAGTTTCCAGTTCATATGCAATTAGACCTGGCATCATATTAATGAGTTTGTTATCCTAGTCTAACTGATGAGTGTGAAGATCCCTTTTTTAAAAAAAATAAAGTACTTAAGATTACAACTCTGTGAATTTACATGCATTCTTTACTATCTGACCATAATAAATAGCAAAGTAAAAAAGTTAAGAATTAAATTTAAAAAACCATCTTGAGGACCCAATTTCAAGAATGCAACCAGACATACGTTAGTCTGTACCAAGTATATACTTTATGATGCTTATGTTGACATAGGAACCTCAGTGGTTCCATGGTGTAATGGTTAGCACTCTGGACTCTGAATCCAGCGATCCGAGTTCAAATCTCGGTGGAACCTGAATTTTTTTACTGATGTACTTAACACTTCATATTCATGACAAAAGCAATTTAACGCAACCAACTCCACTCTATTACTCACATAACATGGCACAAACGACTAAAATCCCGGATTAACCCAATAATACTCCGCCGGAAATTGCTGTGTTTCTTCCGGGTAACTTGATCGTCACGCCAAAGTTCTCTTTTCAATATGGCAGCAGCAATGGATGTTGATACGCCAAGCGGCACAAACAGTGGAGCGAGCAAGAAGCGATTCGAAGTAAAGAAGGTACGGTAACTAATTGTCTGGGTGTAAAGAACTTGTATAATCTGACAGCAGCGCCAAATGTCTGCTATCACAGTTCACTGCCACTAGCGAGCTACCTGCCGTTAGCATTCCAGCGCTAACTTACTGTAGCCTAGCCTAGCGTTAGGACAGCAGCTAGTTAGCTGTTAGCCTGCCTCAAACAGGGCATGAATTTGCACTTCTATTTTGAGGACTAGCTAGCAAAAATGTTAAAAACAAGAACATATAGTGATGTGGTGGAGATCACCAATTCTCAACGCGGTGTTATAAACAAAACAGAAAAGTAATTATAATGTTAACGTTTAACCTCAAGTTAGCTAACGTCAAAACAACACAGCTCTTAACTCTGTGAGCTAAGTTAGCTTAGCTAAACCGCATTTCCCGGCAATGATAGCTCCCACAGAGAGTCAAAACCTGAAGTTGCAAGACGTTTATAATTCACTCAAACTGCAACATCACAATATATGGTTATCCTAAAATAAGGTATGATTGAACATTGTGCTCTCTTTCTATCGAAGTAACCGCTTACGGTACCAACTGATTAAACGTTTTGAGGACCCCACAGTAAAGGATACGGTGGTCAGGGAAAGCTGTATGTCAATATAACACAGTATGAGTTAGAGTGAAATTACAGTGACAGCAATGTAAACAATTGAGATGGCCGAGCTGAGATATATTTGAGATACACATTTTTGGGTAGTATTTAAGGCGAGGAGATGGGAAAGGAACATGGAGGTGACTTTTCCGTTTACAAATTAAATGACATCTGGCTGAAAATGAATGCAATAAGACAATAGGAAGCCAATTTCAGTTTTGTGTCAAATCATTTTCAGTTTTGTTTATATAGCACTAGATTATAACAAAAATATCTCAGGGCACTTTTTCGTATAGAGCAGGTCCACGGCGACTCTTTTCACAGCTCCCACTCCATGGCGTTGTTTTTCTAAACCTGTAAGAACCACATTAAAATTGTATTGGCATTCATCTATAAAGCTGTCCATCGTCGCTAGTGCACTGTTGGTCACTTTCTGTCAGAGGACAGTTGCTGGTCAGATGATGAGGTTGTCTGTGATTCTGGTTTCCCTCCAGTGGAATGCTGTGGCGCTGTGGGCCTGGGACATTGTGGTGGATAACTGCGCTATCTGTCGGAACCACATCATGGATCTCTGTGAGTTCACCGTCACACAGTTTTGGACTCGGTCCTTTGATGCATATTGTGCCTGTGAATAACAAATGACTCTGTCGGGCAGCAGCTGTGTGTGTGCACATCATCAGAGACGCTGTTCGGCTCTAAATGACACGTCTTCGTCAGCCTGTTTTGTTTTGCATCGCATTGTTGACGCACTTCTCCCGTCCCTCATCAGGTATAGAATGCCAGGCCAACCAAGCTTCTGCAACCTCTGAGGAATGCACTGTAGCCTGGGGTGTCTGCAATGTGAGTGTTCATTCCCAGCTCCAACATGTATTACTGATCAGGTCCATTATGGCTGTGTCATCAAAAATACCTCTGCAAAGGTCTGCAGGTATCCCAGCTAACATGGATACTATTAGTTATGTTTAATTGTTTGTTTTTTAGCTGTGTTAGCTTACAGGTAACATCTGTACTTTGGCCGTTTCGCTTCCAATATACCAATAACAAAAGAAGTGTAGCACCTTTTCTATAGAGAATTAATCACCAGTGAATATGCTCATTCGTGCCAATCTCTCTCGCATACGAACTGTGTAAAGCTTCACATGTATTAGAACGTTTGTTTGTCTCGTCCTCAGCATGCCTTCCATTTCCACTGTATTTCTCGCTGGCTGAAAACCAGACAGGTGTGCCCTCTGGACAACAGGGAGTGGGAGTTTCAGAAGTGAGTATCTGTACTTGTAGATTCAAGTGTAAATCATGAAAGTGTAGTACAGGCTATTTGGGGAAACATCGTGGCTTATTGTAACAGTCTAACTTTGCTTGCTCATTCGTTGTCTTAGACAACGACGAGCTGTGATTATTTTTTGAAATGAACTGCTGTATAACCAGTGCGTCCTCTTTTCTTTTACAGATACGGACATTAGCTGTATTAGACCTTTTTCTTGTTCTACTACAAGACTCATCCTTACTGCTTCTCTGTTCCCTCCCACCTGTAATCCTAGTTGATATTTTACGCCCATGTCTGTTTTTTTTGGTATGTTGTAAGTACACAAATAAACGTGAACGCTGTCACAAAACACCTTGTTTTGTTTGTTCAGGTAGGGGGGGCGGGGGTGCAGGAATTACACAGTGTATTAAATGAAAACCGTCACATGAACGTAAGACAGGTGTTAATAATGATATCTTCGTTATTAGTTAAACTACATTCTGGTGGACAAAAAGCTGTCCTCACTGAGGGGAATTTGCTCGGTCCGATCAGCTTTGGCGCAGTGATTCTGCTCCATTCTACACTGCAGTAATCCTCTGGCTAAAAGACAGATGCCCTGGCGGATTACGTGGCCTGATGACCCACTCTCCCTCTGCACCTGATTTATACTGCAGCACCTGAAGGGACTCGTTAGTTTCACTTCAAAAAAGTGTTGTTATCCACTATGAGATTATGGTTGGAGCTAACTAGTTGATCAATAGAAAACCATTTAAATAATTGGCATTTATCAAGCACAAATATCAAATAATTGCCAAATAGAGAAATGCCTCAATTTCCCACTTGAACGTACAATCCAAGAACCAAAGACATTCAAATTACATTTAATGAAAAAGCAGAAGTCCTCACATTTGAGAAACAAAATGAGCAATCATAATTGTAACAGCATTTTAATTTTGCATTCAGTCCAGCTTTATACTGCTTCAAAACTAAAATCTTGGTTTGAGGTTTGAGTGAAGGTCCTCCGGGATGTTAATGTGCCAACAAATGAACTTGTTGAATCACTTCTGTTTATGAATGTTGCCACCGTACAATCAGTGAAGACGTATAACATGCAATGTAAAGCAAAGACCAACTGAGCTAAAAAGAAACGTCACTCGTTTTGCAGCAACAGAGGTTTTATTATTGTGAATCATTTTTCCAACAGGGTCAGACATCAAGAAATCAGTAACGTTTTATAATAACAGATCTGATCACAAAAAGTGCCGATGGTGGTGTGTGTGTGAGTTCGGCTCTGTTCAGAAAAAGAAAAGACAGCTCGCTAAACCATTACCGCGTATTAAATGGCTGTAAAAATGTTTGTGAGCTAGCGTCTGAATGCAGGAGCTGCCAGTTTAGCTTTTCCAGATACAGGTTAAGAAGTGTCAACCTGTGGTTAAGTGAAGTTCCGGCTGAGACGAGTCAACCAACGGGTTGCTTTGTTGAGACGTTGCTAAGTGCTAACAGGCTGATTAAGAACATTTAAAAAGTTGCCCCACTTTCTCTACATCACGCCAATTAACACCCGCTCCCCCTGTTTGATCTGCACACAGTGGAATAATTGTTGAGAGGCGCTGTCGCTCTCCAGATTGTTTCACCACGTATCCGCTCGCCACTCTCCTCTCAGCGTTGGCCCTTTCCCGTCTATGGCTGCGGTGAAGCTCCAAATTTGGCACTCAGCTTGGTGACGAGCGCCATGATTTTGGGGTTGTTCTGGTACTTGGAGATGTTGGCCGGGTTCTGTGCCACATCCTGGAAGGCAGCCATCACCTCAGGGTCCTGGAGTTTAATAGAAAATGCATACAGGGTCACCTTTATTCGTTTCTAAATCAGCTTTAACAAAAACAGTGAAAGGTTTAATAAATAATATACCTGTTAAAGAGGAGGTTAAATCTTTTGAAATAACCATTAGTTAAAAACCACAGTGGTAGGGAAAATGCACATTTACAAGGCATTCTATGAAAAAAAAACCTAAATATTTTAAATAATTGGCTTCAAAGAAATATATATCTTCAGAAGCATTTGGTTAAACAAGAAAGTGGAAAAAACATCCCTTTGTTAGAAAAGGAGAAGTGGTTAAACCTGTACATGATGGTGGTATGAATTGGTGAATGGTATTATTTTGAGGCTATGAAACTCAAACAGGTGTTACTGTATTGGAAACCTCAGTACAAGAGTACTTTGAGCACTGCCATGTGGAATAACAGGTATATTTTATATAAGAATCTAATTTACAAGGACTAGATGGAGAAAAGAATTTGGGACACAATATATTTAATGGATAATGATGGTAATATTTTGAGTTAGAATAACTTCCTACTGAGATGTAATATTAACTGTTCAATTAGAAAACCATGGCACACTTATAACAAAAAGGAATAATACAATAATCATCTATTATACCAAAAAAACAGTTGTAGGTAATTGGACCTGTGGAGCCACAAAAAGCTTCATACCAACTGTTTTTCATATATACAGAATTTAAGGTTTTATTTTTCCAGGGCTTCCTAAATACAAATACTGAAATAGAATACACACAAGCATTTGTATTTGTACCAGGAAATGTCAAAAAACACCATAAATATAAAATAAGAGTGTTTAAGGTCCCAAAACATGCCCCTTTCATCTGTTAGTATATCAAAATGGCATTTGCTATCTTTATTTAAGAATCCCACCTGTCCTTTCATTTAGTTTTACATTTGAGTTACTCATTTTGCCATCAGGTCTGAGGGTAGAATGCAAAAATCAAATAACATGTGATCACAGATTGCAGTTCAGTCAAGTCAACCCCTCCTCTGGTCATATAAAACAAACAAACAAAAAAAACATACAGGTCTACGTTTGCCTTTAAACTATCCCACACTGGCAGCAGTAACAGGGACAGTTACAGTTTTGCAGGTTCAGTGGCCGTGATGTACAAGTTTCCAAGCACCAGTGAATCTCAGTAAAACAAACTGTGTTGTCTTCTGGGTAGAAAACAGGTGGTGCGTCCTGAGTTTGCCTCTAACGTTGTGGTGGCGAGTACGCTGGCTCTGTGTAGCCAGGATCTCCTCCCTTTAGCTTTTTAATCTCTTGGATTGAACGACAGGATAACGCATTAAGTCCATCTCTATGTGGCACTGCCAAATGCTCCAATACACATGTTCTGGTGTGTGGAATTAAAATTATGCACCCCCCCCCCCGTGTGAGTGAGGATGATGGCTATATACTCGTCGTCCTGCCTTCCTACCCACACAACAACAAGTTGAGTTTTCACAGGGCCTTTTTAGTGTTTAAAACACTGTTAATTGTTACATAAGCATTATTTCTCAAATTATAAATTATTCCTTTAAGATCTGCATAACCTAAGACGTGGGACGTGGCAGTGGAGGTGGTGGTGGTGGTGCAGAGGATTAATGTTGATCAGTTAAGTCACCTTCATGGCGTTGAGCAGCTCAGGATCCTTCAGGAATTCACCGAGACCAGGCATGCCAGCGGGGGCTGCGCCTGGGAAACCAGCAGGACCTGCAGAACAGCAACGGGACTCACTGTTACACATGAAGGTGACATCACTGATAAATCAACGATGGGTCCCAACAGCACAGAGAAATACTTTGGAATCGTGTTGGCAGCAGCTGAAAACCTGTGATTCTCAATGACACGATTCCTTAAATGATACAGCGTTTTATTTTTTTGCCTCTCCATTAGTTGGAGCTTGTTTGCACCCTCCTACCTGGGAAGAATCCTCCTCCGCCCTGTCGAGCGTCCTCGTCCTGTTGACACAAAAGAATGAGTGGAACGGTGTTCTGTGAGGCTTATTGAAAAGTCTTATTGTGAAGTGGAAAGCTAATAAGCAACTGACCGTTCGCTAAAACGCTTTCCCTGAACAACAAGTGTTGTTTCTAAAATAGCTTAGGAACCATCAACGAGACACGGCAACTCTGTCGAGCTTTGACTTCCTCCACATGTTGAAGGGGTGTGCGTGGCAGACTTGTGAGGTTAAAACTCTGTATATGAAGAGTTTGGAGGGTGATGTCTTTTCTTAAGCAAAAAGTGTACAGAACGGGTTGAACAGTGAGTGTGTAAGCCGCAATCGTTAGCATGTCTGGCTAACTGGCTCGCTACCTACAGCGCGAACACAAGGAGCATTTCATATTACATTATTTTGTGAGGTTTAGCTTAGTTCACAATAGCACATGTGATGTGTAGTATTTGCCCAGTGTGGGAGCTGGTCCTGGATGGTGTGAGAAAGCTTGACAGGCATAGCAACAGTAACTAAGGAGGGTGGGGCTTAGCAAACATCAGTTGTGCCTTTGAGATACAGAGGTGGGGAAATCACACGCATCGGCAGTGAAGTGTTTGGCTCAGTTAACTTCAGTTGACTTTTTAAAAAAATAAATAAATAAAAAGGGGCCATTTACTGTATTTTTCCACCATATATCCCCACAACAACAACAACAACAACAACAACTTACCCTCTGAGCCCGCGCGTGCTCCTCTCTGGCTTTCTTTACCCGCTCTTGTTTCTCCTTGATCTCCTTCTCTTCTCTTTTGCGCTCGTATTTGCGTCTGTGCTCTATGATTCGGTTCGCCTGAAAACAAAACAGGGCGATAAAACGACAAACTGCAAGCTCACAGCTGGGAGCATCGCCTTTGACTCCCCGTCTGCCACTCTGGAGACGCACTTCGATCAAACTGTTTATCTGCATCAGGACCATGTGAACATCGCAAACAACAACTCCTCTATTCTAAGTTTGCACACATTGGAATAACAAACCTGCTTTACAGTTACTACTAGCACATTTTTTAAAAAGCCTCTTCTCTGGCATTATACCTTAGGCTGGACCTCCTTCAGCATCGCACTGGCGGCCTCGTCATAGTCCAGTTTACAGGCCGTTGCCAGGTCCCTGGCTGCCTCCTCCCAGTGGCCCAGCAGCCTGCAGCAGCGCACACACACGAGGCAGCAAGCAAAATATAGTAGCATCAGATCACCAACCAGATGGCACAAGCAGCATGGACAGCACAGAGAAAAACCTGTGTGACTCGACCGACAACTGAGGGCTTTATTAGATCTAGTCACCCACACTCAAAACATATTTCGTGTTATGCGCTTTGAGATAAAAGCAGGTTCTCTGAATGTCTCACTACGAGATCAGTCTAGTAAAATATTGGTTGCAATCTGTGTCCGACTGCGATAGGATTTTTGAGGCATGTCGGATGGTGCGTTCAAAGCCTGGGTGATCGTGACGCTGAAAAGTAAAAACAGAAAAACAAAAAGCTGAAAGCACGGGCACGTCATCCGTGGCATTTGGTCGACAACGCTCTAAAAACAGCCGGCGGTGGTTGTGCCTCGTGGTTTGAATTAACGATCAAAGATTTCATCACAGTTGTCAAATTGCATCTTGGAAAGCTTAAAATCACTCAGTGTATTATGAACTCTGTTAAAGATAGAACATGTTTTCTGTAGACTCGCAGACTGCCCAACATACACACACACTGTATATTGATAAATAAAGATCTAGTAATGGATGTTTATGCTGAAATAAATATCAAATGTGCCGTTTACACTGAGGGTTTCATTGTATTGCATGTGAAACCAAGTGGTCAGGTGTTCGTTCACTTTAAATGCTGAAAATCTGTGGAAGGCTTCTCAAACTGAAATGTACCTGTGAGCCTTTCCCCTCCACTTGTAAGGCTGTGCAGAGTCTGGGTTGATGTTGATGGCTCTGTCACAGTCTCTTATGGCTGCGTTGGGTTTCTGCATCTGGATGTAGACACTAACACAAAGAGGACAGCTGATTACACACAGCTTAACAGAAGCGTAGCTAGAAAGCTACACAGCAAGCCCGTACGTGTAATTTGTTGTTCAGAGGCTCAATGATACTTGAATGCTGTGCCATGAATAAGCGGATTGAAAGACACCGAGGACTCTCACCTGGCCCTCTTGGCGTACAGGATGGCTAGGCAGGGGTTCAGCTTGATGGCGTCGGTAAAAAGATCCAGAGCTTTCTGCAGATCGCCTTTAAGAGAAACAAATTAAACAGGGATAAATCATACATCCAATTTTATTTTAAACATCTATTTACCTAATCAAGAGAACATCATCCTACCTTCTCCTAGAGCATCAATGGCCTCCATCTTCTTCTCGTTGGCCTGGTCCATCATCTCATCTGTGACCTGAGGAAACATGGGGACACAAGATGTTCAATCTAATCCTGTCTAAAGTGGTAAAAGGCCTGGAATCTCCTTTGGCAACGCGTCTGGTTTCCACACGAGAGAATACGGTTTGGATTTGAGTAAAACTTGTGCAACAAATGCATGATTTATAGACGATATAGAAAAGCTCAACATTTTACCTCGATGGTGTCAAACTCTCCCATCTCCTGTGGCTCGTCGGTGTCTGGCTCGATCACTCCCTCGTTGTCGATTTCTGAAAAAGAAAACCAAACGTTCACAATAAGTTCATGTTGGGTCACACAAACCATCGACATGAAGCTTTACAGTAATATGGGTGGGTCATGTTTTTAAGAACCATTTTACTAAAAATTTTTGAAATTCTCAGCAACAACGCAGGGACAGAGTTCTAAGAGTAAGATTCAAGCACTTTCAAGGTACCTAGACTAAACATTTCCAGAATCGTAAAGCCTTTGTCATCACATTACAATAAATGTATTTGTACATTTTAAATATGGAAATATTTTTGGTTTACATGAGTGATTGATTAGATGATGAAACAGCAAATGTTGAAAATGCATTTTCAGGGAGTATAATCAAATTCAAGCATATTACTAACCTTAACTGTTAAAATTACAAAAAATTACAAACTCTGAATACAATTACAACGAGCAACAAGTAGACTGAAATAGCACATATATATATTTGATGTAAAATATTGACATGAATATATTAAAGATCTGAGCCACAGACTGTAGACAAACATGGATAATCTGGTCATGGTAAATCTAGTCTTGCCACAGGAATCACACCTATATGCCCAGAGACACTGTGTTAAGGGTTGAGCAGGACATACAGTACCTATTTCACTCTCCTCACTCTCAGACCGGACAGAAGGCTCGGGTTCAGGAGCTGAAGCTGATGTAGGGGGAGGACCACAAGGACAGCCACCCTACAAGCCGGAGAGCACTGGGTTACAACACGATGCGAGAAAACTTACAGGCAACTCATCACCTGCCAGTACTGTTCAACTCCGAATCTGTAACTTATTTTTTGAGTTTCAGTGTTTTGTAGAAAAAACTAAAATAACTCATCGAAAGTATACAATAAATAGCATAATAACTGTTAATGGGTCACCTGGCATGAATCCTTCGTCTTGGGTGGGGGAGGGATTGTTGCACCCATGCTGCAATATAAAATTGTTCATCAAGCAACACAAGGACCCTGACTCCTCTGGTCTTTGCTGGATAGACCAAAACAGATATTTCAATGTGGAAAATGTACAAAATATATATACACATTGATGATATAATATAAACACATGTGTCTTCATCACATAATCTACAGCCAGTGGTGAGGTCTTCAACACTCCCTAAAGATCTTCACCAGAAAACAGCTGCACTGGAGAAGCTAGAACCAGTGACTTTCAGCCATTTTAGATTAGGAAAACCACAACGATGTATGGCTTGTTGCAAACTAATGTTCTGTCAATCCAATATTTAATTTTAATTGAATTATTGGTTTGAGCTCTACTCTGTAAGTCTGTTTCACTTGGTGGCAAGAAGACTAACCCGCACCCCTTCATTCAATAGGGTTTTGCATCTTGACTTAAGTTTAAGATTATTTATCAGCGCGCACACGCGCTGATAAATAATCAGAGAGAGAGAGAGAGAGAGAGAGAGAGAGAGAGAGAGAGAACCAGACCCAGCTTGTGATCGGTGGTTTTTACTGGAAGGTGGGCGGGACTGGGCTAGTAGTAGTCCGCAGTCTGTCCGAGACTTTATCAGAGTGCTTCAGTGACATAATGATACCGACCTCTGCATCCAGGTCCGGAGGAAGCCCAGCTCTGGAAGGTGCAGGATCTCGGGGCTGGACTCGCACAACTGCACGAAGCCCTTTAACTCGGTCACTTTTCGTGGGTCCATACTGCTCTGTCACGTCCAGCACAGCGCGCGCTGCGTGTGGGGAAAACCAGAGACAAAAAAAAACAATCAACAACTTTGCCAAGGCTGGCGATGTTTACGTGCTCGGCTGCTAACGTTAATGCCAGCGTTGTTAAGCTAGGTATGCTAACGTTGAGGGATTGAATGAGAGTGCGCAACAACCCCACTTTGTTCACTTCACACAAACCCGACAACACGTGCAATTGAGGAACTAGCTATGAAGCAACCACGCACAACTAGCATTAGCCACTATTGCAATGGTCGCAAGCCAGAAGTTTCTGGAAATGTGAATCCGTCCGTAACGCGGTAACAGTTTGACGCATGATACCGTCGTTAGCTAGCTGCACCGCGGGCCATGATTAATGAAACACAGCTCGTGTCCGAAGCCACACAGCTCAGTGGGAGCACTCGAAGGGAAAACGCACCTGATTCAAAATGCACACCGTTGACACCCGAGAGGGAAACCCGCAGAGTAACGTTGCAGTTGATTTTATCGCCACAGCGCTGCCTCACTGGTGGTTGCGTCGCTCTTGTGTTTTCATTCAGGCGAGTTGCCGGACAGACCGACAGAGGATCATGGGAATAAGTTGCCCTGGGGTGAGCCTGTCAGGCTGCTTTCAGGGTGCATGGAAATCCGCAAAATCAAACATTACACAATCTGGAGTTTGCCTTTATAGTATAATAGTGGTTGATTCATACGTTTTATCGCATCCCTTAATAATAAGTAAACATTTAAAAGCATTTCAACGTTATCACAATAATACTATTGCCCATTCAATGGTGTTTCATAACTGAGTAGCATCATTTTAATCCAATTTTAAGTTAGCACATTGTGATATGTAGTCATGCATGTATGCATCAAGTAAAATCTATAATTAAACTCCCGTGGCCTCATGTGACCAATTAATTCACGGAGTTTGCTATAAAGTGTGACTACATGGCTCCCTGAGAAGCCGAATTCAGGGAATAAAGTGACTAATTTGAAACTCTTCTCACTGTCTTGGTTCTCCAGTTGTTCCACCAGGCAGTTACTCACGAGACAGCGTCCACCAATCACATGGTTATGTTTCGGTTCCAAGGTGTACCTATGCCTTACCTAACCACTGATATGTAAGGATATGTCTGGTGCTATTCTATACTTTTCTTATTGTCAATAAGTTTCATGAAAAGAACAAAACCAACAATGGATTAATTGATACTAAGTAGTGTGTGAGTATCCAAAGCCGGATATATTATTTATCTGTGCCATATTCTGCATTATTGTCCAGAAACTATTCAAAACACACGAATGAACCTAATAGTTGCATTGGGTGACGTGTTCCTCAATTATCAATGTGATATGTAATTTTTTTATGAAACAATCCTGCAGGTACCAGAAATACTCACTAAAGCTGAAAACAGCCCCCAACAAATGCACTGTTAACTGTTTGAGTACCATTTGAAAAGCAAGTTTGAAGTATTTTATATGTACTATTGAGTAGTTTAATCTATGGGCAACAGTGAATTCTATTTTAGAAACTCGTGTTTTATATGTAAAATTAAACGTATAAATTAACTAGTAACTAAAGCCGTCAAATAAATGTGGACTAAAAGGTTCAATACATTCCTCTGAATTGTTGTGGAGTAGAATTATTAAGGACATGACAAGGAAATACTCAAGTAAAGTCCAAATATCTCACATTTGTAATTAAGTGCAATAGCTGACTAAAGTTACATTCCACCATTGGTGGTCTGTGATGACGGATCAATAACGGGAAAATGTCTATGATTGGATTTTCATACTGAAGTATGAAATGAAACAGGGTGCCTGGGCTAAAAAGTATAAAACACTAGTATCCTTTAAAGTTTACAACACTGCCGGAGTGAGGATTTGGGTCTGTACAATTACATGACAGACTTATTCTGCACACACGGCACCAGTTAACAAAACAAGCTCTACAGAGAGACGCTATAGATTTTTCAAATCACATTAAGCAGATCAGACAACATTGAAATAAGGGAACTGTACAATCTGTACAATTTAAATAACTATGTATATTTTACATGTAGAAGCATTGGTAGGTCAAGAAAAGAAGAGGCCATTTTAACAGAAAAAGATTTGGTCATTCCAAATACAACAGCTGTTTCAAATCATAGGAAACTGATTTATTTTTGCATTGTCACGTTGTGCATGTAAACATGGATAAGTAGAGAGGTGATATGTAAGAAGATCTTAACCCTTATGCCCTCTGGACACCTTCAAGGCAAAAATGTACAAGACAAATACACTGCTATTAAATCATCATACTTTAATAATGAAAACATTTAAATAGTTAAACTGGCATTTAAAGGGTTAAAATTCTCAAAATGATTGAATGTTTGGTAGTTTGAGCAGGGCTGAAGTTGTTTAAGTGATTTATGAAGAAAAAAGCTGAAAAGAATATTGATGTATAATGATTTTATAGCAGTTTTTGTGTGTGTGTACATTTTTGCCACAAAGGTGTCCAGAGGGCAGTAAATTTGAGGAGGGCATGAGGGTTATGAAGGTTGGAATTCAGGTTCTTAATGTAAACACATTTATGAACCTTGTCAATTGCGCCATGCAGTAGAGTTTACTTTTATTTTTATCAGACAAACAAGATTAATGGGTGGGATTTAATCTCTGGTCTACACTCCGAAGCAAAAGGTGGCGGTAATGCACCTAATCACTGCCAATTGTAGCAAAGGAGGCGGGATATATAACGTCTTTATGAAGATTTTTTTGTTTGTTAGGTAGTTTTTAATTGTTGTTACGCACTCCGGTTCAACAGGAGGCGACATGCACCTTTAACGTTGATTTGTAGTCCGCCAGTAAAACCAAAGAAGAAGAAGGAGGAGGCGGGATTAAGCGTCTGTGCCTGAAAAGCAAAACTCAGGACAGCATTTAAAAAAAAAATCTGGTTAGCAAACATGGGAGCAGCGAGCTAGTGAGGTTAACTGTCAACCAAAGACAAATATACCTGTTTTTATATGAGAACGTTTTAACGTCGGTAAGTCGCAACAACATACCGTGTTTCCATAAGTTTCTCCGTAAATATCCAGCGTTAGTTACTTTGTGCTTCACCTTCTGTGCCTCGTCTCGTAACAGCCGGACGACATGCTGTAACTGATCGGTGTCCTCCAGGTGCAGCAGCAATGTTGCCCTCAACCCGCCCCGCGGTCCGGTCTGCTGTCGAGCTGCTGAGCCGGGGTGAGCCCAGTTTGCTGTACTTGTACTTCCTTGATGAGTATTTCCATTTCATTCTACTTCATACTTCTACGCCACTACATCTCGGGGGGAAATTACACTACACTGTGATATTACTACACTCCTCCTACATGCATTTCACAGTTAGTAGTTCATTTTCACCTTAAGATTGTACATTAAAAACACATGATAGCTTTTTTGAATACATTACGGTGGGTTGTACATTATTTTGGGGTTGTAACTCTACAATAATGCAGTGTCAGTGCAGTTTGGGAGCCTGTCACGTTTCAGTATAGAGTGATCTTTTCCCTGTAAACTTCTCAGATGTTTCTATTAATCAACTGTTCAAGGCCCCAATGGGTCAAATGATTCAATAGTTCACAAAGGGTTAAGATTAGAGTCCAAAACATAAATAAAAGTTTGTGTTTCTCCTACATTAATCAACTCATGACCCCTCAGATTTATGTTGTGACCCTTTGGAATAGCCAGACCCCTATTTTGGAAACCACCCCCTAAACTGTAGTAGCTCAATCATGACCAGCTACAAGCGTGAAATGCTGCTTACAGACCATTTTCTATTATATCTATTTAAATAGTGCTCTATTTAAAAGAAAACCTCACTTATTTCAATTTGAAGACACACCATGACCTCCCTGATCCATTGTATATAAAAGGGTTAATTGTCGGGCTAACAAGTTAAGCAAATGCTTATGCACTCGACTAATATGAAGCAATGCTATGACATGTTGAAGGTAGACCAAATATTGCTTTGGATATATAGTTTTGTTACAAATTTATTTTGAAATACTTTAAATATCGAGGTCCAGAAAAGCATTAAAGAGATGCATGACAAGAACAGTTCTGAGCGGGACATTTTACAGTTGAGAAGTAGACTTATTGCAATTTCTTGTCACTTATCAGCCGACATATACAGTGCACCAGTACTGATATGTCTGTGATGAGCTAAAAGCATCCAGTTGTGAAGCTCTGCTCTGTGAAATATCCTTTGTCTGCAGAAGAAACAGAATGAATGGATAAAGCGGCTGCTTGCAGCATTGTAGGTGCCCAGAACGAGAGTCTGTACCTCTGTGTTGTGTTAGTGTCTGCAGGATGCGTCTGGTGCCAGTGCAGAAACATTTCTGTGAAACCAGGAGGTCTGAAGCCTAAGACGGTTCCACTTCGGTACCTGGGCCAGCCCAGCCCTTACACTCATCCACACCTCATCAAACACGGTGAGTACAGTTTACAGTGGAATGCCGCACCAGTATATTTACGCTTTAGGGGAAATCTGCAATGTATAATGCTCGGTACATTGTTTATTCTTTAGGGAGTCTAGTCATGCAGTCTAGTGGCACAGGAACTAGTCAAGCACACAGAGCACAGAGCATTAGGAGAAGAAGTTATTGTTGGCAACTCAAGGCTCTTGCGGTTTACATCTTTCAGTTCATTCAGCACTCAACATGTCACATAAAGAAATAATACATTTAATTTATGGAGCCCTTTCCAAGATACTCAAAGACACTTTACACCACAAGGAGACAAAACGTGGTGTACAGTGCACGTGCAGGTGATGAGCTGCTGTTTAACACCCTCTGATCTCCGCTCCTCAGGTGAGGTGACCCCAGGCTTGAGCCAGACAGAATTTGAGCTCCGCAGGCACAGGCTGGCCTCACTCATCGAGGCCCAGGCAGACAGGCTGGGACCCTCCGCCTCCTCCAGCACCCATGTGGCCGTTGTTTTGTCCCACCCGACCCGCTACATGACCAATGACATCCCTTATCCCTTCCACCAGAACCAGGTGCGTGTTTGATTTCAAATTGCATTTCTTTATCTTCAGTTTCTTCTTCTTTTTTTTTTTTACATAACAGAAAACCACATGTATTGTTAAAAAATACCTTATTTACACACAAGAGAAGGGAATGTGAAGAGGCAAACTTTAGGTATATATGTGTACGCCATTATGGTATAACTCTGTTCATACTTTGCAGTCTTTATTGTCACATTGGGAAACTGATTGTTTGTAATTTAAGGCCTTTTCAATTAACCTGGAGCCAAATGTTCCCCAGGATTTTCTCTACCTCAGTGGCATCCTAGAGCCTGACAGTGCTTTGGTCCTTCATGGGAAAGGGCGACCGGACCAGGCCATCTTGTTCGTGCCCCGCAGAGACCCGGGCAGGGAGCTGTGGGACGGGCCTCGGTCAGGGAAGGATGGGGCTGCTGCTTTGACTGGCATAGAAAGAGTTCATAGCACAGAAGAACTGGGAGTTGTGCTCAAGAGCCTTAAAGGTGAGTGAGTTAATAATAACATTCGCAGTCATTTAGCTAGTAGATTTGATCAGCTGTAGCTAGCTAGAGTAAGCTACTGCCGAGATTACAACTCTGTGCATGGACTGAAACGTCCACCTCCAGCTACTTTCTGAAGTTTCTAGTGTACTTGTTTTAAAATAAGAACCATGTAAAAGGGTCTCAAATATGTTAATTGTGGCTACCTACATTGTGTAGCTAATGCTAAAGCTACATGTACCACGCAAAAAGTTAGAGCTGCACTGTTTGTGTACTGCTGTGTAGAGCTACTTTGTTTGTTTGACCAGAATAGTAGGACAATATTATAAATTAAATTAAAATCAGACACAAGCCTTGGACTTACTAGAGAAGAACATACATGGACAAGCAACACAGAGGTTAGATTTATGCTTTGATTTTAGTATTATTCACTTTTACAAGAGAAAAAGATGTTTATGAGAGGATGAAAAATGACAAGTCATGTTTTGGAAATGTAACATGATTTTACACAATTTTATATTGAGTTGCTGGAATGTAATCTCCCCCACACCAAAAAAAGATCGGGACAGAATTGCTAACGTTAGACTAAACTCTGAAGTACTAGCGTCTTGCTCCCACAGTGGATGTTCCAGTCCTGAAAATGTGTTTTTCTAATAATGTTGTTGACTAATGACGTGCCCTTGCCTTTGGAAATAACCCAAAACATATTCTAAACATACTGCTGTAGGTAGTAAGCTAGGACATGCTAACGTTTGCAGCTTACATTAGAGCAGACAAAACACATCGTCCTTGTACTTTTGCTCTTGTGTTTTTGGTTTTGGAAAGGCTTTAAAAAAAACAATGACCCTCCAGACTCTCTTTAAATCAACAATCTCTTGTCGCTCTCACTACAGCCTCAGACCACTTCAACACGTGAAGCGGTCCAAAGCTTAACAGGCCTGCTGTGCCTTGTTGCTAAGCTATGATAGGACAATCACTGTTCGGGGCAGGGTTTATTTAACAGTAGGACCTCCTCTTCACTGTTACCACTTTGTCTTTGATCTTCTCTCAGGCGCTCTGCTGTGGTACGACAGCTCTCAGCCCGCCCACCCTCAGCTCCACCAGGCTCACCTGTGTCCCGTGCTGGAGGCGGGGCCGATGCCGCGCTCTCTCAGGCCCCTCGTACACTATCTCAGGGCCCTCAAGAGCCCAGCAGAGGTGGCGCTCATGCAGGAAGCAGGTCACATCACAGCACAGGTTGGTGTTTAAATGACATTTAGTGTCAATGTCTCAGTGGTGTAGAATTACTAGTAAAAGCCTGCAAATAGGGCAACATTTTCATTTTCTTGTATTGTTATGTAGGAGTGTCTCTTTGCCGTTTGGGGGTTGGACTTTTAGGGGTTCTTTTTAAGACTGATGTACAGTAAAACTGCTCTGCAATCCTTGTCTTTCAGGCTTTTAGAAGGACGATGGCTCTGTCTCAAGGAGACGTGGATGAAGCCGTGCTCTTTGCTAAGGTAACTGAAATGAATTGACGACGTCTGTGTCTCTCTGTCTCTGTGACCTGTTATAATCTTCATGTCTTTCATTGATCAGGTTTAGGATCAGTTTTTAATGTATTTACTGAGATCATAAGTGTCATCCATTGATTACTCAGTCAACGCAGGGGTTATAAAATATTGCTCATTAGGACCGACAAATTTACTCAAATGATTCTATTAATATTTTCAACAGGAACAACAAATCATATGCAATAATCACAACTTCTGATTAAGAAGTTTTCATTGAGGATCACACAGAAAATAATTTCAGCTCAAAGCAGAATGTGTGCATCATGAAGCAGCACTGGCCATCAGCCACAGATTATTCCTTACAGCAGAAAATCAGATGGTATCCAATATATTCAGATAATAAGTGGTAGATGCTGCCATTAACAACACATTTTAAGTTAACATAACAGTCTGATAACCACTCCTTTTTTGTATATGCTTGATATTTTTATACAGTAAAGCTTAAAGTCAGAATCAGGTCTGAACTCAGTTTTAACCAAGAATGTAGTTTCTGTGTTTTGCTTTTGTTGATAGTATAGATGATCGAAACATGAAGCTTCCTGCCCTTTTTCAAGCAAAAAAAAAGACATAAATAAAAGTATTTAAACATGAAATCTTATTTCAGTTTGATTTTGAGAATCGAATCCATGGCGCCAACTTCCTGGCCTACCCCCCCGTTGTTGCTGGAGGGAATCGAGCCAATACTCTGCACTACATAAACAACAACCAGATTATCAAGGTAAGGGAAGGTGGTGGATGTGCGAAATGATCGGCCCCGTCATAAGAGGCGCCACATTAAGCATTCTGAAAATGTAGTGAGGTGTATAAAGTCACTATAATACCTTCCCCCTCTTTCTCTCCTCCACCAGGATGGTGAAATGGTACTTCTTGATGGTGGATGTGAATACTTTGGTTATGTCAGTGACATCACTCGAACGTGGCCGGTGAACGGAAAGTAAGTTTGACAAAACAAGTTGCACGGTTCACAGAAGAGTAATGTTGATAAAGTTAAATCTGAGTAAAGGTTTGGGCTGAAGTCGGAGCTGATCACACTCTTACAATACAAAGTTTACACTGCGTCACAGTAAACAGAAGTTATAATGTCCACACAACACAACACAACAACACTGCATAAAGTTCATTTTTATGTATAGACCTGCAACATATGCTACAGATTTTTACAGTTTTGTAAATGCAGACCTTTAACTGAAATCGTCTGTTCTTTACATTAGTCCTCGCCTTGTTTTTTCAACATGGACAATGGTCTCAGATCTTTGTCTTTTATTATTTGAAGTAGTCTTCTTCCAGGTCTCTAGATTACATTACATTTAGGCATTTAGCAGACGCTTTTATCCAAAGCGACTTCCAAATAAGAGCTTTACATAAAGTGCATAGAACCATGATCACTAACAACAACAAGTCTCATCAAACTTGTAAGAGCTGGTGATGAATAACAAGTGCTGTAAGTAAGTACATTGCTGCCAATGGCAGAATCAAAAAGAGCATTAAATCTAAGAACAGATTATCTTTGTACATTATCAAATACAATACATTCAAACTAAAATACAATTCCACTATTTTAGATTGTAGAGCCGTTAAAATTCAATATGACTGTTACTAATGACAAACACACGCTACACTCCTCCCTGCCAGGTTCAGCCCTGCCCAGGTCGAGCTGTACGAGGCCGTCCTGGAGGTCCAGCGCTCCTGCTTGTCTCTGTGTTCCCCGGGCGTCAGTCTGGATCACATCTACAGCACCATGCTGGCTCTGCTGGGCCGACAGCTCAGGCAGCTCGGCATCATCAAGGCCAGCACCAGTGATGCTGATGTACTGAAGGTAACAATCAGAGAAATGGAGTCAGATAGTGCAGAATGGATTCCGGCAGGTAGATCATTCCTGCACTTTATCTCATATCAGGTTTCAATTTAGTGAAAACGGATAAGCAACTTTTGGAAAACAAAAGCTGTTGCACTGCAAGAAACCAGATTTGTCAAGATGAGTTACAAATGATTTACTGCACAAGAAAGTAATGTTTCCCAGATCCAAATATTCAGCTGCTCGTTAAATTAAGAGGCCTGATGAACAAATAAAGATTATATTTCACTCTTAACTTGGAACTAAAATGTTACAGCCACACACAGCATTTTAATTTTAATGTTGCTGATGTAAATTAAAGTAACTGCAACATTTTTGGTTTGGTATTTAAGGTCGTCACCAGTGGTTTGCTGTCAGGAAATGGCCATAAGCTCCTTTGGCCAATGTAAATTATGAAACTACCTAATTACAACCTCTGTGAAACGTAATATGGTTGTATAACTCGGCTTGACAGAGGCACCCGTTTCCTGCAACGGTTCTTTTCAGGGAAATAAAACGAGCAAGCCAAACCAAAGCTGAATGTAAATGTATTCAACTGGTTTCTCTCTGAAAGAAAAAAACTGTGGGGTAATAAAGGGTGTCTTTTGGCAGCCACTGGTCTGTTAGTTTACGATGCATAGCAGACTGAGATATTAATCCTTCATCAAGACAAAGAATCATGAACTTGGCACAGTTTGCAACTCCAAGAAAGGCCTGGCCAGCCTGGGGCCTCTTCCTCTGCCCTGTCGGCTTCTGGGTTGGCTGACTGATTGATGATGGGGTTCCCCAGTGAGAGACCTTTAACAATGGGCTCATAGTTATCAACCCTATTGAGTATATGATGAAACGTCATGTTATTAATGCTTAACAACAGGCTGCTGTTAATTCTGTTTTTGCTCGTGCCAGGCTGCACGGCGATACTGTCCCCACCACGTTGGCCATTACCTGGGCATGGATGTCCACGACACACCTGAGCTGTCCCGCTCGCAACCTCTACAGTCAGGGATGGCCATTACTATAGAACCAGGTATGCACGAACTAGGCTTTTAAATGTCCTCTTACTCTGTGGCTGCGTTAATAAAGAATCTGGATGAACTCGGTTTTAAATATTCCAAACTGCAGCATTAAAACACCCCCATTACACATTATCTATGCCACATTCTCCATTTTTTTATCTTGTTAGTCCTGCTTTCAAAGATGTTCCACTGTTTTCCTTCTGTCATCTCAGGGTTGTACATTTGTGAGGACAACGACCAGGTACCAGAGCGTTTCCGCGGCCTGGGCATCAGGATTGAGGATGACGTGGTGATCCGCGATAAGGGCGGCCCCCTGATTCTGTCCTCTGACGCACCGAAGACCATCGCTGACGTGGAGCAGGCTTGTGCCCGGAGATAGGGCAGAGAGACAGACAAGTGACCACGTGAGCCACGGCATCGGTGGCAGGCTGGTGTGCTGTGCTTTTCAACCGTCTCCCCTGTGACGGCACCGTCAGGCTCAGGGCCCGGGGCCCGGGTTCATGGAAGGTGGGAGCACACTGCAAGACTCTGGTTGTAGTCTCAGCAAGGCCTCAAAAATGTAATCTGTTGTGTTCTGATTTTGTGGATACTTTAGCTGTCTGTCTGAATGTTTAAAGAAACCAGCGCAGGTGGTCTCGTGTTTCTAGTTCTAATCTAGTAAAGTTGAGAGAGCACAAAGTCAACACGTAACTGAACAGGATATATTACTTTCTGCATAAGAAAAACAAACAAGCAAACATTATATATGGTGTCCTTCCACCGTAATGATTATGAAGAGCTCATCTACAGTAAAGAGCAATCCTGATCATCCTGAACAATACATCCATCCAGTGATGTAATGGTGCTATCAGCGGGTGAAATCAGACACTGAACTACAAATAAAAACCTAGGAACACCAGTTTCACCAGTTTCACTTGCATCAAGTATATATATTGAGCTGAAGACCGAAATGTATGCAGTTTCATTCTTAACATCTGTTTGCTCCACACCATGTTTTTCAGAATGGCCACCATCATGGCACACCAGGATATAACTGTTTGTTTGTTGCCTCAACTCCAAATACCTTTTTTAAAGCCTGCACACGTAAACACATTTAATTTGTCTCTTACGCACAAAAACGCATCATTCTTTCTCCGCTCACGCTACAGTGCAAAAGAAAGTCACTGCAGCAGGATGGTCAGGAAGGACCAGAGCGTCTCAAATCAACAGGCCACCATGTTTATGGACACAAGTGATGAACAAAGAGGAACGTCTTGAACAGCTGCTCCTGATAAATCTGGAATGATGGTAATGATTAAACCAATGCACTGAAATGGCTAAAAAAGTGTACACTGAGAAGAGTGTGTGTGTGTGTGTGACAGAGAGATATTTTGTCTTTTCGGCAGAGAAAATGTGTTTTTATTTGTTAAAGAAATTGTGTTTATATGTATTGTAAAGATCTCATTATTCCTTCTTTCATAACTAATAAATTCTGTTGGTTTGCCTCAGGTTACTGCGTTGAATTAGGCTGCAAAAACCTGGACTGTAACGCAAAAGAAATGTTACACCTCAGGTTTACGTAGTAACGTAGACATGCATGCGGGTGCTGACGGCTCAGGGATGTCCCACTCACTTATAGGGGAAGGGTCAGTTGTCCCTCTAAAGTATTTCCGTTACTTCTCTGAGGAAAATTGGGTTTTTACCAATAGTGACTGGTTTTGGTCACTATTGTCAGACCTCTACGTTTAAAAAAGGAACATCTAATGCCATTGACGAGCTTCTGCGCTTTATCTTGTCGGTTTTTCCCTTTCAAGAGAAGCAATGTGTTGTTGAGTCTCCTTTCTTGCTTAACCTGTATGTTTTTTAATGCAAATACATGCCTGTTGTTTCCTTTTTGCTGACACAAGAGAAATTGAATCATGTTATAGAATGTGGACTACAGTAGCTGTGGACTAATCTCAGTTATTTATTCCAATATAGTGGAGCACATTTTTTCATTTGGTTTTTGATCCGTAAAGTACCAACATGAGATTAAAACAGTCATCTGTAATGTCTCTTTACAAATGGAATGACACTTTAATTCACAGACATGTCGCCTAGGCCTATTCCACAAACAGGGAAGAAACTGTTCACAACAAAGCCTGTAGATTACTGAGCTCTTATTCCACAGCCACTGAAAACACTGGTCTCTGATTGGCTGACAGGTGTCTGTAAAACTCATTCAGCAGCTCAAGCATACTTACAAACAACCACCATTATAAATTAGGGCAGAAACTGCAGGTGCCCATAGAAACGGTGCTTTCTTCACACTACATTACCAGTTAGTCCTGCGTTCAGCCATATCTTTTTGATATTAACATTGAATCAAATGACATGTCATGTGAAATGGCTGATAGTAGTGCTGAACCCACTGAGAAGTAAAACCCTGTTTTGCCAGTCTGCAGCTTTTAGCCACAGTCGGTGCATTATTTTAGTGTCATGGCTGGATTAACCTGCTAGCTGGCCCGGGTGTAAAAATGAGCTGTGGGCTCGTACTAACCCAGCTGTTCCTCCACCCTCTGTGCATTACATACACTCAGCATCTTAATTATATTTTGCCAGCACTCATCTGTTGGCCCCAGGTTTGCTGTGTGACAATTTTGTGGTAATTTAAAGTCACAGTGGACACAGGGTTCTGGGTACTTTTAGTTTTCTGCTTCGTATAGTTGGTAATCCAGCATTTGCTCTCACCACAACCACCAAATAAAACTGTGTGCAGCTCACTTCTCCAAAACGAGATCAGACAAATTCCATACACTGCTACCTGCCCAGCACAAAATGACGAACAAGTGACTGGTCAAGAAAGTCAAGCATCAAGCAATAAGGGTTGAATTTTCTGCCAGGAGGTAGTGGACTCGAGCTGAGTGTGGATTTGTATTCATAAGGTGGCCAGAGACACAACTCGGATGGGATGCCTGTGGTGCTCTGTGTCTGCTGGATGAGTAGGTAGGAAACTTTTCAATACAGTAACCATAACAACTCAACATGGAATCAAAGATTTGATGAGGACGCACAGAGTTTACATGCTGTCTTGTACTGTTTTATATAGGCTACTGTTGGGTAGTTTAAATTATAACAGCATATCGTCCTGCAATAGCTGATCAGATGTTTTAATTAAAAATTATAACCGCAAAGTTACAATTTACTACACCTGTCACAAATGTAGTGGAGTAAAGAGTACATTTCCCTCACAGGGTGCGTACAATTGAAGTACTCAAGTAAAGCAAAAGTACCAGCAAAGTGTACTTTTGTACAGCGCTTGATTAAATGGCAGCTGCTGTCCGCCGCTGCCTGCTCCACCCTGCGCGGTGGAGCCGTGGAGCGCCACTGGCCCCTACAGATTGGAATCGGCGGCTGCCGACAGCACGGAACCGGTTTCCGGACAATCCCGAACACCTACGAAGACAACCTCCCCTCCCCCCCCCCCCCCCACGCTTAATGTTGCTGTACCTCCAACCCTCCCCCCGTATCAGAGGAGTAGAAACAACAAGCCGCCATTTTGTTTGTGCGGACAGACCGTCAGAAACAGGAGGAGATAACCGAGAGAAGGAGCGACTCCGGCAGCCGACTGCAGCCGCTCCAGGAACCGCCGCGGGAAGAAAGAGTGGCGAAATCCTGTCCGTGTTAGTCAAGAGAGAGAGAAAGCATCGCCAAAACGATAAGACGTCAGTGGAGGGAAAACCGAGGCGGTGATATATGTGTGCATGAGAAGGAAATACTCTGAAAAATCCAAGGAAGGGGGTGTTTTGCGGAGCGGAGACAGAGAGGAGAGGCGGAAGAGGGCTATATATTATCATAACGAGGAAAAACCTGCGAAAAAGGGAAAACATCAACATGAAAAATCATTATGTGTCCGTCGCGGAGGAAGGAAAGAGCCCGCATAGACAATTATATAAATAAATTGCTGCCGGGCAGAAGGGAGAGGTGGAAAGAAAGACGGGTTTAAAGAGAAGGGGAAAATTGCCAGGATCAACACGAAGGGGGGCATTCTCCATCACAAAGAGTCAATGAGAGGATTTTGTCAGCCCAAAATTGTTTAGGGGGGTGTCAGCATTAGTGTGTGCCGATCTGAAGCTTTCCGCTTCCGAAATAGCCATAATTTCTCTGCGACCCGCCGTCAATTTTTTATCACATTTTCGCCTGTCGCCGTAGCTGTGCTCCGGTTTGTGGTTCAGATCTTTTTCTCTCCACTTGCACGGCCAACACATCCTCTAAACACCGAGTGACAGGTATATATCTTTTTGGGGGGGGGAATATTTGTCATTCTTGTCATTATCTGAGATTGCAAGTGTTTAAACCAAGCGAAAACCGGAGGAGGAACCTCATCTGGAGCACAAGATAAGTAACCCCCACAGATCGCCCTCTGCAAAATAAAACTAATTGGATCAATCTGACTGCCCGCTGATTGGCAATTCGCGCTGTGATTGCCCTCAAGAACTAATCTGTCAAAGAAATAAAGTCTGCATCAGAATTGATTGCTCAAGAGGGGTAAAAATATTTTCAACCTGTGCCAACCCTGCTGTCTGCAATAGGCATAATCGCGCAAAACGATTGCAACAACCAAGTGTGCAATACGATACATTTCTGTATGATCCAGTGCCTTGCGTGGTTAAACACTAAGTGCACAATTTAGTCTGCATGCAAAAGAGAACTCGTGCATGGAGATACACATTCGCAATAGATATTTTTACGAGTACATGCAAGTGTGGGACTCCAGTCTTTTCATGTTTCTGCAGAACTGTGTGTTCAGTTGCTGTTAAGCCAATGCAAGTTGTTTTTTTCTCAGCATTGCACTTGAGAGTACCATTTACCCCTTTAATTGTATTTTCAAACCACTGCTGGTGGTCTCCACACACCGGCGGACTGCGTTTTTGGTCTGGAAACGTGTAGGAGCAGTGAGATGTGTGGTCAGGTGAGAGAAATGGTAAATGTAACCGAGGATCTCGTAACTGTTGCATGAGAGATCGGCCTCCAGAAGTTGACACGGGAACACTCCTGGCTCGTGTTTTGGGATCGCAATTATCATTTTCGTGCCCTGACCGAGACTCTCCACTGGAGCGTTTCAGACCTGAAAAACAGGATTTCTCCGCCGACTATGGCGGACAGGACTGAGTGCAGCACGGAGGACGGATCTTGGGACAATTCTTGTGTCGCAGAAGAGGCTACATGAGGTTGTCAGAGCGCCGCACGCTTGCCTTCTTTGCCGACTCCACCTTCCCACCTCCTCCTGTTCAAATCTGTGAAGAAACAAAATCTCCGACAGGGGAGGGGGACTGATAACTGCAGAGAGAAATAAACCGAGAGGGAGAACTGAGGGAAAGAGTTCAACATTGCTGTCTTCTCCCCTACCGTCCCCCCGAGCGGTGGGGGAACGATCACAAGCGTTTCTTAAAGGGATAAGGAGACGCAAATAAAGGAAATACGTCTGCTCTCCGTGGATCTACTGCATTTTTTTTAATTCGTCAAAAATATGGCCGAGAATGTCCTGGAGTCCGGCCCGCCTTTAGCCAAGAGGCCCAAGCTGTCTTCTCCAGCTCTCTCGGTGTCTGCCAGTGATGGAAACGGTAAATATTGCATGCATTACTTCGCTGGATGTAAAACATAAACTAGCTTCGACTGTTCGTCTTTAATCGCTGGTCAGTCTTGGACGTCCCTGTAGAGTTGCACTGCAGGAACTTAGTTGGCCTGACACTTATTTGTCCCATAACCAGTGCTTTTAAACACGAATATATTTTCGTAGTTTGTTTTAAAAATAGCCAGTCTGAGAATTTGGAGGGCTAAAAGCAAAACGTGATGGCGGCAGGAGCAACTTTCCAGCAGGGATGTTTTGATGTGTTAGCCTCAACAGGCTAACTAGCTACTAACTATAAGATACACCTCCAAACAATGGAAGAGTCGAGTCACCCCAGTTTGCTTCAAGTTGTCTAGTTACTTTAAAAGTTAATTAAACTGAGAGACGAAAGCACGTACACATAAAACAACAGGCTTCACGAACACTCCGTAAACACGGAGACAAATGCCCGTTTTCAGATCAGCGTTAGGAGAAAGTAACGGTAACTGAGCCAGCTAGCTAACTAGCTAGGTGGGTAACCCGGACCGGCTCAGCTGAGCTCGGTAGCTGGCTAGCAGAGAAAATAAGTGATGCTAAACTATTTTAAACATATTGGTCAGCTGGGCAACTTTTTCTGTGGGTACTAACCCTGTACGTAGATGCAGCTAAAACGTTTGGGGTCGTGAATTTATCGTAGGCAACGTGTTGTTAGCCCATAGTGTTTTTAGTGAACTATTGTCGCACACCAGCTAGCTATTGTTCGACACTTCATTAAAGTTACGCGGAGGGTTGTTGTCCAGACGAAGGTGTAACCAGCTGCGTGTCCATTTTAACTGTTACCGCGTTTAAATGAAAGGGAAACATCGGCCGCCGTCTCTGAAATGTCTTCTTTCATGTCTTTTGTTCGGAGGCTCTTAGTTTCTCAATTGTAGTACCGACGAAGCCCATTCTTGTTCACCCTCCATTGTCTGACTCTGCTCGGTGACACTGCGCTGCACTTTTTGCAGTTTACTTTCCCAAACGATTCAACACTTATCCCAAGCAGACCACTTGAATACATTCCCCCCTTGATTGTGAATTAAACTATTAGAGCAAACTAACTCATTTACACATATAGAGCAAGAAGCTGTAAACTCTTGGCATCGCCTCCGCTTGTTGTAACGAGACACTGAGGGAACCGTAATGATATTAGGTAGTTAGTTGATGCTGGTTTCCGGTGTGAATTAAACAATCAATATCTATAGCACACCAAGTAATTATTAAAACACAAAAAAACGATATAGATGTGTGAACTTAACAGTGCAAAGATAGGTGGCCACACAGCCTGTTCCCCAACTGTGTCAAAAAAGATATTCATTTGAATTTCAGGCTCTGTGCGTGTTTAATTTCCCCCCGTCCCCGGGCTCCTAATGCAGTGAGAACAGGGACTGAAGAGGGATGTCAGGAATGGATGCAACTTGTCTCATGCATTAAGTCAAACACTAGCACAGCACATCTACATTGATTTTTTTTGTTTTCTCAGAAGAATTTAGTGAGAGGTTGACCTACTAGAAGCCATCTTAAAAAGTCAAACATGCAGGTTATGTTATGTGAGGCTATCTGAAGACAACAACTTGGTATGCGAGCGTTAAAATAGAGATTTCTGCCTTTTCTGTATATGTTGGGCTAATGGTCTACTCTAGAAAAATTGAGAGCAGTCTGATATATATATATATATATATATATATATATATATATATCATATATATATTATGCACCACATAACTAAATCCATTGCACACACCTACCTAGGTACTGTAGTGTTTACCCCTCTGCGGCTTCTCACCCTGACCCTACTGCGTTCACTCTCCATGTTTGGCACCCCATCAAACCACAGACTGATGCCCAGGAGGAAAGTTCAGGTTGTGAGAGGCAGTTATTGCTACACTGGCTGTCTAGTTATGGGTCCAGATTAATGGTTGATAGTTTAAAAACTAATATCACACAACACACTTAAAAAAAAAAACCCCAGCAAGATTATTAAATTATCCTCAAAAACATGAGTCTGTACGTAGTGTAGTTGTAGTGAATTCCTGAGCTGTCAACTTTGTGAGTGAGCTGAATCCCTATTTTTGTGCTTGGTAAGATTATGGTTTCTTTTCCTTCGTGCCTAGATTTTGGTTCACTCTTTGACCTGGAGCATGACCTCCCAGATGAGCTCATCAATTCCTCGGACCTGGGGCTGACCAACGGAGGCGATGTAAGCCAACTCCATACCAGTCTTGTAGGTCTCGGAGGAGGGCTCGGTTTGGGAAGCCACGATGCAGCTGCGAAACACAAACAACTGTCTGAGCTCTTGCGCGCTGGAGCACCAGCACAGCAGGGTGGCCCTACTTCCAACAGCACAGCACCCGGGGCTTCCATGGGGATGATGGGGGGTGTCAGTGTCTCCCCTGGTGGACCTCAAGGCATGCCCCCCCAGGGCCAGCAGCAGCAACCTGGATTAATGCAGCAGGTTGGGATGGTTGGAGGGGTGGCAGCACTTAGTCGGGCAGCTGCCATGATGGGAGCCCAAAAGGGCAACACTGGACAGCAGCAGCAGGGCCTGATGGGGGGGCAGGTGATGAATGGCTCAACAAGAATGGGCTACCCTGGCAGCGCAGGCATGGGTAACAATAGTAATCTCTTGGCGGAAACCCTACAGCAGCAGCAGCAGGGCGGTCAACCAATGGGACCCGGGGGTCAGCCGGGCATGAGACCTCAGCAACCTGGAGCACTGAACAAGGTAAGCACACTCAACCCAGCAGGGCCAGCCATTAAAGACACTCTGCTCAGGCAGAAATTTACATCTCAGTAGACACCATTTTATAACGTGACCAATTGTGTTAAGATGCAAATTTTTACTGAGGCTAGGTCCACTGAGGTGGTCCAAATGTACTTCAGTTGTCTGCTCAAAGTGTGGTTTTGGTCCTCTGCTTTGTCCCACACCTGCATGTAGTTTCAAATATAAAAGTATTCTCAGCACTGGCATACTCTTAACATTCCAGAGGTTGGGACATTGTTCAGATGTTGTGAATTCTTCATTATGTCAACAACAGCATTTACACAGAAATTGTAATTGAAACATTTTTGTCAATGTCTTAATGTTCGACCATGGATAATTGGCAGTAGTGGGAACACACATCTTATATCTCATATTATTGGGGGCGTGCCTCTTACAGCCCACTGCCTCTTAGAAATGTCAAATATTGGAAGTTTGAAATTGCTGCTAAAAGCTGGTGGAAATGTGTCTAGTCTGAGTAGAATTTATCAAGTTGACTTCTTGGGTTCAGTGAAGTAATTCCATCAGGAAGACTGGTAGTCGTTTTACCCTAAAAGTGTTTTTGCACTCGGGTTTGATTCAGTTAAACAGTACTTTCAGGTTTACAGCAGACACATCTTGTCAGACGCTGAGTGGCGCTGTAGGAGTTGCTCATGTGAGACTGCTGAAGACGAATTCTCCGCAGCAGGTGCAGGAATGAGTGTGGTTATGAGTTGGATTCACAGCCGCATCACTGATTGCTCTGTGGTATTGATGGTTAACCTCCTTGCTCGTCAATGTGCCACATAATGGTTTTGTTCTGTAGGTGTAAAGGCAGTACTGCAAACATCTGTGTTAAACTGAATGCATAACTAGTAGCATAACTCTTTCCTTTATCACGGTGGCGGTGCACCAACACTGGATTTTTTTTTTGCAATGTCCTGTGGTTAAAATATACATCAATGTGTGTACTATCCATGTTTAATGCAGATTGCCCTGGTAGTGCACAAAGTAAATTGGGCCGTTTCAATAGTTTTTTCTTTCCCACTTAAGCCTCAGATGAAGGCATACACAGTTAGCACATACAGTAACAATTAACAAATCACTTCACATTGTTTCTGTGCGGCTGTTTCAAATAAAGAGTAATTTGGCCAGATACTGAAGTAGCTGAAAGTACTATAGGCTGCATCTGAGGTCATAGTTGGTGGTAACCTTGTTTGCAAAGCCTTACGGTGGCATTTAAAATTGAGTCTGTTGTATTTATTTATTGTGGAGAGAAAAGTAAGGTCAGGAGAAAGAGGAAGTAATATTGTAACTGAACGGTCACAATGGAAAAATCATTATAAAGGAATAATAACCAGTAGTATTTGGAAAGTGATTCCATTTTGTCCCCCCAGCCCCGTTTACTCAGCAGCACTGTCCAAAAAATGTAAACTATGAAACTATGAACTTTTTAAACTTGTGTATCTCCCATATTTTTTCCTTGAATGTTCGAATGTCAGTTGCCCTGCTGCTTTAAATCATGCTCTTACAGATCATGGAAAGTAATCGATTTTCTCTTCTAAACATCATTTTATTTATTTTCTCCATACAATCTCTTCTCCACCTCCCTGTCTCTCATCCTATCTCTTTGCCTCCCTTCACCCTGCTATCCAGATGAATATGATGGCCAATGCGGGCCCCTATGGTGGTCCGTACGGCCAGTCTGCTGGCCAGGGGCTGCCTGGAGCAGGGCTGGGCCCACAGCTCCAGAATAAGGCGGGCCTGCCCAACAATATGGCCGCCCAGTTCAACATGGACAAGAAGGTGCCACCTGGTCAAGGCATGCCGGGGATGGTAGGTTTTGTTTGTTTCCCTTTCTCTTTTATGGTCTAAAGTAGAACTAAATATGCACATTTTGGTGTCACACACGCTCTCATTCATCTTTATTGAAACCAGAACTTTTGGTACAGCACATTATGGTCAGAACCACGTCTCAAAAGCAATTTGTGTCGTTATTGTAATTTTCACTTGCCACCGAACTGCCATTGGGACGAGATTCCAATTATTGGTTAAAGTCAGCTGATTCTCCAGATATTGTTCTTACTGTCAAACGTCCAAAACCAACCATTTCTGTAACTTTACACGTATTGACAATGTTGACAATCTCGCCCACTTCACGCAATGATTGGCCAGGTGTACTGACCTACTTCCTTTACTTATGTGTGCAAACAAGACGTGATCTGACATTTCGTACAAACTGGCTCATAAGAAGGCTGATAACTGTTACCTCCAGGGAGGGAGTGCAGGACCATCATTTAGTGCAAGGAAAAGCACTAACTTGCCTGTGTGAATGATGTTACATCATCTTTACTGTAGAACTCAAGATGTCAAAGATGAAAGTGTGAAAAATGAAACAGCTGAGGAGAGACTAGATTTCACACGAGGCAAAGGGACTCCTACACACGAAATCCTAAGTTTCTATGTGCCTTTGTGACTTAACAAGGCCGTTAGTATGTGATAAACAAAAGAGGCACTGAAGCTAGTTTCTCCAACAGCAAAAAGCTCAAACGATGTAAACACAGTGCAGCAAAACCCTGATTTTTACAGCTGATGCACAGTCTTTACGGAGCCGATTAATCAGTCTCTCTTTCGTCTTCACAGTTGCTCTTAAAGAGTGGAATATTAAAGTAAAGAGCTAATACTACAATGTTACAGGTAAACAAAGTTGTTGTGCCCCATGGCGTCTGCTGGTCTGATTGCCGGCCTGATTGTCTGTCAGGTTGCGTTTTTTTCTCTCTCAAAAGTTGGAATCTTTTTCCGCTTTTCGCTGCAGGCCGCTGTGGCCCGGTCCTCTGCATCCTGAACGCAGTACCCCTGTTCAAATGAATGTGGGGAAAATCTGCGGTTTAATTTTTTAGACTATTCAATCATTTGTTCTTGTCCCCCAATAAGGAGTGTACGGGTGGTGCAGGTACATGGCTACACACCACTTTAATTTAAAAACAGTTTTACAGCCAAATCTGAAACTGACAGTGAGAAATTAGTAACTGGTAGCTTAATTATCTACAAATAAGCTTATAGATATTTTAGAGAGGGGAAGCAGCTGTGGCTGAGTCCTCTGGTGTATAGGAGTAAATCACCAATGTGGTTGTCTTGCATGGGATTTCAGTGAGGAAGTAGCTCAAATTGGCGTTACAATAATCGTACCTACCTCCAGTGAAATTAATCCTTTTTTGAAGTAAGATCAACCAAATGCCCCAGAGCTGCCCTGTCAGATTGCAGTGAGTCACTGTAGGTTATTAACTTCTGTTTAAGTAATTCCAAACCAGGTTTGAGGTAAACTAGAATCAGCGTCTTCATTACATAGTTTTTATTGTCTCTGATGTGAACTGTGTTTTAGCGAAGGACAGAAACATGGCAGCAACAAAACTGCTCTGTGGCTGATACATTTTTGGTGACGACCTTTTTATAAGATTGAAGCATTTTTGAACGCCTCGATAGTCAAAAGTCTTGAAACAACGAGCGATTCAAACCAGTACTGGAAAGATGAACGAAGCCGGGAAAAAACATCTTCTGTTATTTTTCTGGCAGATTTTGATTTGCGAAAGTCAAAAAGATTATCTTCTGATTAAATGCTTTGGGTCATGTAAATGCACATCGGTAGATCACTTTATTTAGCGTCCATGGAAATGGTTAAGTTGGACTCTCTGATCAGAATAATTTCAATCGGGTTGAAGAAATATTGTCCGTGTAACCAAATTACTTTTTCTAACACTCGCCTATGCCCCCACCCCTCCTCTCTGTCCCAAGGCCTCTCAACAGCAGCAGCCTGGAGCAGTTGGTGGTGTGTCCGTCGGCGGAGCAGCAGCAGTGGGGGGGGCCCAGGTCGGGCTCAGTGCCATAGGGGCGGGTCCCGGCACAGCGCCCCCTACCGCAGACCCTGAGAAACGGAAGCTGATTCAACAGCAGCTGGTCCTCTTGCTCCACGCGCACAAGTGCCAGCGGAGGGAGCAGGCAAATGGAGAAGTACGGCAGTGCAACCTGCCCCACTGCCGCACTATGAAGAACGTGCTCAACCACATGACTCATTGCCAGGCTGGCAAGTCCTGCCAGGGTGAGTCTGCTGAATTATGCTGATTGCTGGTTTTATGGCATGTGGTTTATATCATAATCACAAGGCGGTGTTTAAAGTTGTCATGTATCTGCAGCAATTCAGTTTATCTTTTTCTTCTTTGCTTGTTCTCGTATGTTGTTTATATCCCTCTTGGTTTGCCTCCCAGTTTTTGTTGTATCAGAATGAGTTATTCTCTCCCTGGCTGGCTGTCCTACTGTATTTTTTCTCCTTCTCTGGACGTGGTTTTATTGTACTGAATCACTCATTCAATAACTTTCTTAGTCTCTGGCTTCTCTCTCTTTCTTTTGACTCTGACTGTTTTCCTTTTTTCCCCTCTCGTCCTTCCCTTGTCTTATTATTCATCTCCCTCCTTCACTCTGTCACAATTTCTCATTTCACTTGTTCTCCTTCTCTGTCCCTCTTCTCTCTTTTTTCACTTCTCTTCCCATTTCTCAATCCTCTCTCCATTTCTGTCTCTTTTCCCCCAGTGGCACACTGTGCCTCATCCAGACAGATCATCTCTCATTGGAAGAATTGCACACGACACGACTGTCCTGTATGCCTGCCACTGAAAAACGCTGGAGACAAGAGGAATCAGCAGTGTGAGTGTTTCTCACAGTGTCCATGTTCATAGCTCTTATCACTGAATCATTACATCTGCTTTGAAATGATTTGGAATCCTGTAACTAAACAGTAAAGTGTGTGTGACACAAAGCTTGAATCCACAGATGCTCACCCCTTATCTCTTCCCCTCTCTTTCTCCCGTCTATCCTCTCTTCCTCCCCCTCTCATTCTCTTGAAAGCTCTTGTTAACAGTGCCGGAGTGGGTTTGGTGAATTCTTTAGGTTCAGGGGTGCCTGGTGGACAGCCCAACACTCCTAACCTGAACCCTCCCAACCAGATTGACCCCAGCTCCATAGAGAGGGCCTACGCTGCGCTAGGTCTCACTTACCAGGGACAGCCTGGGATGAGGACTTTAAACATGGGTTCGTTTGTAATGCCATTGTGCACATCGTACTTTATATGGTGACTGACTAGTGCTGTCACTGAGCATGGATGTTTATTTTTGTACTTTGCGGACAGCACGTGTGACAATAATCTCAAATTAAATAGCTGCATACCAGATTTGTTTAGAGCTTTGAAATGCATGGTTTTTATCAGCAAATGGGTCTGACTCATGTGTCATCACAGGACCTACCTGTGAAAGTCGAGGTGTCCACTTACTCCTGGTCAGTTTGGATTTGTGTTACAGTGGATGTCCAGCTAACGGTCACGTTGTGTTAATGTTTCTGGTACTTTCTAGCCAAGCAAAAGAAGAAAATGTCCAGCTAACGTTGAATCACTGTAGTTCTTTGGCCTGATAATGTTCCGATTTAAAGATGTGTCTTATATCGGCACAAAATATTCATTACACAAATATTATTGTCAGTTTTTCCCAATTAAAAACCAAATCCTTCAAAATCTGTCTCTTACCAGGAGGAAACTCTATGGGAGTGAATGGTGGAGTGGGTGTGCAGACCTCCAGCCAGTCCGCCCTATTGCCAAATGCCATGTTGCACAGCAACATGAATGCACAGAGGTAGGACTGCTTTTCTTTGGTCACAGCTATTTATGTCAGCCTGCTGTCATATTATTGACTTGAACGAAGTCGAAATTACTTCTGTATTGGCTACAGCTTCTTGTCTGTCGTTTCCCCCAGTTTGATGAATGATGTGGGGAACCTGGGCTCCATGCCCACAGCAACTCCTCCTTCTGCTGCAGGCATGAGGAAGTCTTGGCATGAAGACATCACGCAGGACCTCCGCAACCACCTTGTTCACAAGCTGTGAGTCTGCTGTGTCCTGCAAGCTGTAGTGGAAATTCCGTATTTATCGCTTATATTATGCTTACCTTTCTATTTCTAATTTACGAATTAACTATACAAGGCTGTGTCTGTCATTCTCCTTGTGAGCAGATCAGTATGACATGTTGGTGTTTAAGGCATTAAATCATGCATCCTCCCTGCTTCATATAGAAAGGTCGCATCTGTTCTCTCTCTCAGAGGTAAATTTGAAATCTCTGTCTCTGCAGGAAGGATAAGGCAGCCAGGTACACTCGTTATGAGTGCTAGTATTGTTTGAAGAAAAAGGACCTTTGCTAAGACAACATTCACTCCCTTCTCTGTACCAGGTATTATGGAGCTCGTCCTTTAACTGTCCACGCAGCTTTTCTCCAAGACGAGCACAGCACTGGTTCACGTTCCAGCACCCCATCCTCGTCGCCAAATTACTGTAGACACTTTTGTAATGAAGTGAATTCAACAATAAAATGTTGTTTTCAGAGTTTTACTAGTCCTGCAGTTTCCCGTATGCATCCAGGGCTCATGCCTTCACAAGAAAAAAGACCACAGAATGAAGTTTACACTTAAGTTCGGATGAAGATGCATTAATGATGTGAAATGGGAATGTTATTTTCGCAAAGGTCCTTTGTCTTCAAACAATACTTGCAATGTCTTATCTGTGTGAAAAGATAGGAGCTTTCTACAGGAGGAAGGGAGGATCCTTGATTGAAGGCCTTACACACTGATGGTCAAACTTATCTAAAGGAGAGGAGAGAGACACAACCTTTATAGTTAATGAATAAAATATAAATAAAATAAACATAAAATATACCGAATAATACAGAATTTCCACCACACAAGCGCACCCACAATAATCTCACTATGGGCCTGAGCAAATAAAATTTGAATATCTGATCATTTTCAGCGCAGAATGTCAGTTTGGGTGCCTCTGTCCTTAATTTAATTGTAGCTGTGTGTCCTTTCTGTTTGTGCATGTGTGAGAGCAGCGTGCAGGCCATCTTCCCCACTCCTGATCCAGCTGCACTGAAGGATCGACGGATGGAGAATCTGGTGGCTTACGCTCGAAAAGTAGAGGGAGACATGTACGAGTCAGCCAACAGTAGGGTAAGAAACCAACACGCACACGAGTGTACAGTACTGTGGTATCACCGTCAGTTTCCAGTTAGGGGATGAGGAAGTAAGTGTTTGTTTATTTTATGCACTGTAAGGACTTATCCTGTAACGTCCTCTTTCCCTCATGTCCAACCCCTGCTAGGCGGAGTACTACCACCTACTGGCGGAGAAGATCTACAAGATCCAAAAGGAGCTGGAGGAAAAGAGGAGGACACGACTTCAGAAGCAAGGCATGATGCCGGGCCAACCTGGCATAGGCTCCCCAGGCCTCCCGCAGGGGCCTCCCAGCATCGGACAGCCACCCATGGCCCCGGGGCCACCCCCAAGTAAGTAAACATACTGTTTTTACCCCCCTCGCACACTTGAATCCATGCACACATACCGCTGGCCTGCAAATAATAGAAAAGGAGTTATATGTTCAGCTTTGACAGCTTTTAGTTCAGTCGCCTTTATGGTGCCTGGCATTGATACAATTATGCAAATCTTCAAATAAAATATAGGTTGTTTGCCCCACTCTACAGTTTTTCCTCACCCTTAAAACATCTTCTAGTCGTTTGTGTTTTTTCTGGTATTCAATGTTCCTGAAGACCAGATCTGTGATTCCTGTAACTCTTTTCACCCTGTCAGATGGTCCTCACGCCGATCCGTCCATGGTTCGACCAGCTGGACCCAATCAGATGGTCAACATGATGCAGAATTCAGCAGGTATGTCTCAAAGAAGTGCAAATGACATTTTTACAAAAGCTTGTTTTTGCTTAATTTATTTTGCTAAGACCATTTGTACCACCACGCTACCTCCCGTAGTTTATGCCTAAAACCCTGACCACTTTTGCCAGGTGAAATCCTGCCTGACATGGTGTGTTCATTTACTAATGTTGCTGTCGGCCAGTTGTGTTTTACAAAGTCAGCAAACAGGCTTACCGTAATCCACGATTTTTCATTCTGTGGTGTCAAATTTTAAAATGCTGTTTTCACCTAGTTGTTATCTGTAAATGAAACATTTTTAAGAGCTGACATTTTGGTTATTCACTTTGTTAATTAAATAAGATGGCTTTTTTGGGGGGTAAAATAATCTGCCAGATCAACGCCACTGCTTCTGTATTTACTGCACTTTGCCTTCTTGGGTTTACTGATAAAGCAACAGGGAATGCAATGGGTCAGACTGACCCCCCCCTCCCCCACTGGAGTACAAAGCACAGCCTGTTATACTTATACACTGAATTCCAACAGATCATTACTCATCAATCTAATCAAATACCTACTTTGTTTGACAGTAGTTTGACTGAAATAAAAAGTGAAAGCCATAGTGTGAACACACTGGGTGTTTTTTGTTCTCCTTACTTTTCATCTTGACATGCCTCATTTAATGATTTCTGTCCTTTACCACTTGTAGGAATGAACCAGTTTGGTCAGATGGGGATGCAGCAGATGGGTCAGAGGTCGACGCCTCCTCTTCCTCTTAATGCGCCAATGAACCAGGTTGGCATCTCTGTCACCACCTCAGTCACAGATTACTTTAGGATTATAGAAACTTCATGCTAGAGAGTCACGGATAAATATTTTCCCAAAATTGATACTTTGGCGTCCTAAAAGAGAAGACAATGTTGTTGTCTTGTGTGCTGTGATTAATCTCAGCTGTGATCGGTGTGGACACAAAAAACTGAAGAGCCATGTTTTCAAGTTCACATTTGCATTAAAACTAATTAAAGTCTATGCAACAGTAAATGTGACCATTTTTTATAAGACTGTTGGCTGAAATTATGCCCTATTTATTTCCTCTGTTGTCTCACTTCCAGATGAGTATGGGACCAACAAGAATGGGTCAGCCCAATGCCTCGCAGTTACAGAACCAGTACCTCCCTCCAGGCCAGTTTCCTGTGTCCAGTCCTGGGCGTGGGTCTGGTCCTGTTGGCATGAACCAGCCGGGAGCACAGGCTGCTGTGCCACCGGTAAGGATTAAGTGACAGTACCGCGTAACGTAAAGATGAGTTTGATTGCCATGGGGAACCTTGCCAAAGCACTTGGACAGGGAAACCTGCTGAATGGAAAGGATTGAGGACGGACATAAGCATCGGCTCTCAGAGCAGCGTTGCGGGAATTGATTGATAGCAATGAATACTGTGTAATAAACACACATCTTCTGATTTTGGCACACGACTGCTGTGAATCACAGTTCTTTAGTGGCTCAATCTAGATATTTTAAGACTTAATTGTGATTATTTCATTCACTTTATAGGTTTCAAACAGTGTTGTGACTGTAACGGATCACAAATCTTATGGTTCAGATTGCACATTGGCGTCACAGATTATTGTTTGGATTATATATTTTTAAAAAAGAAGTGAGACAAATAACTTTGCTTTCCATGTATTATTTATTAAAGATCTTTAGCGTAGCTCCCGTCACTGACACACCAGGGTGATGTGTTTTCAAATTATCATACCGTTTTCTTGTCGCACAATGTCTGCACACTGTTGTGTCCACCACCCTTTTTCTGTCAAGATATTTTTAACAGGGAAGCCAAAATGGAACCATACCAGGTTCCTTTCCTCCACTAGTCATCATTCACTCCGCTTTTTCACCTCTTGCAACGTACATCCCTGGTTCATTGGGATGCAGCATGCTCTGTTCACATGAAAAACCATTTTGAATAATCAAATCAACCTTCAGCTCTTTAGAATGAAACACAGAACTCAATCTGTCTTGTATCTTTTCACTGCAACTGTCCGGATCACAGATCAACTACGATCTGTTACACCTCTAGTTGTGCCTCAGTAGTTCTAGAGTTGTGTACATCTATACGTAGTCAGACACATGTTCTTAATTGTTTCTCCCATAATCTGGAGGCCCATCTTTTGCAAAGTTTTTAATAAAAAAAGATTTCCGTTAAAAAGAGCAGCGACCCCAGGTATTTCTTCTTTCTCTAACATCTGTGTCCTATCCTCTGTAGCAGAACCAGATGTCAACGCCGCCTTCCCTCCCTGCCAGCAGCCCTGCAGCACAGTCTGCCTCTTCTGCTTCAGGCTCTGGAGCCCCTGGAGGCTCCATGGGGTCTGGTTGTGCCGGGCCTCTACCCAACCTGCCTCCATCCTCCACCTCCAACCAGCCCAACTCGTACCCTCACTGCCCACCCGTTCGAACAAACTCCCCCTCACCAGCACGCAGCCTAACGCCTCAACCGCATCAAACACCCCCCACGTTACCTCGTTCGCAGACCCCACAGCCACAGACTCCCAGCACACCCCAGCTGCCCCCTCCACAGCACCCGCAGCAGCAGCAGCAGCAGCAGCAACAACAACAACAACAACAACAAGCTTCGCAGCAGCAGCAGCAGCAGCAGCAGCAGCAGCACCAGCAGCAGCAACAACAACAACAAGCTTTGCAGCAGCAGCAGCAGCAGCAGCAGCAGCCATCGGGGCAGACGGTGAACTCTGAGAAGCCAAATCACCTTCCGCAGCAGACCCTTGGGGGTGTGGCTTCCTCAGGCCCCCAAACCGGTCAGACTTCTTCGGTGCCTACCCAGAATGCTCATGTGCCATTGCAGCTGCCACAGACCCCAGTGAGTAGATCACCTACGACTTTGCCCACTCTCACCGCAGACTTGTTTTTTCTTCCAACGCCTTCAGGTCTTATTCAGTGACGCTCTTGGCTTCCAGGTCGCTCTGGTTCAGCGAGCCTTCGTTTAGGGTTAATGAAGTTGCATGCAAGTCTCCATTTCTCATCAGATTAATTGATGGCCTTCAATTAACTTGCCATTTCTAAACCTCACTCCATCTCTGTCCTTTTGCCGCAGCTGTCTCAGAAGCCTTCTCTGACAGCAGATGGTCAGGTGTCCTCTCCAGCCTCGGTCAGCAGCAGTACCGATCCCAGCTCCCAGCTCGCCCAGGCGGACGGTCCTGCTCCCAGCCAGGAAGACGTCAAAATGGAGGTGAAGAAGCAGGAGGACGACGACGACGACGACGACGACGAAGGGGCTGAGAGCCAAGGAGAGGGCAAGGGGAAGATGGGCAAGGGTCTGCCTGACATGAAGACAGAGGAGAAACCAGAGGTAAGATTGTTCACATTGACTCACTGACATTCTTATTTGGGTATCTGAAAATCCTGGAAAAGTATTAAAATGTCTGAAATGATGTCTAAATGTCAAGCATAAACTGAATATAAGACCTAAAAAAAATTATTATTATATATTGAAAAGGAAATCTGACGCTTGAATCTTCTCAGATAAAGAAAGAGAAACCGTCAGGAGATGGGTGCAAAGGCGAGCCCATGGATACATCTTCATCCTCTGTGCCATCGTCGGTAGCAATAGGTGAAGACAAGAAGCCGGAGTTGAAGAAAGAGCCCAAAGAGGAAGAGGAGGGGTCAGGGTCAACAGCCTCCAACAGCTCTCCAGCCAGCGCTCAGAGCAAGAAGAAAAGTAAGTTTGGACTCTTCACCCTGTTGTTGATTTAACAGTTACCATTATCTGCACATTAAAGTATGGATATAATTAAAAATACAATCAAGAACTCGGGTAGAAGTAAAAATAGTCTTATAGTAAATGGTAATTATGGTGAGCTATGCCATCTTGACAGTGCTGACCTTTGGGGGGCAGAGTCCAAAATAGAGGAAGCTATCGTAGCTTATTAGCTTTCATTTAAGCTCATCTGTCAGAGTAAAAAGTGCTCCACAAAAAGAGGAATGGTTGGCAGCCCATTATCAGATAGTAGTCAATGGTACAAACTGTGTGAACTTCTTGTCCTGTTAGCGACTGAGCTAAATCTACAAACGAACAATAGTTTTGATTGAAATAGTGGGCAATTGTGAACAAAATGTCATCCAACTACTCACCTATTTTTTGTGTGGACGAGTGAATGTCACTCTGTGTGACAGACTCCAGAAGTATCTACTGAAGAAATCACTTAAAGTAAACTCAAGGCGTTGTTCAAAAAACCCGGTACCTTTTTGTTTTCTTGCACAGCAGCAGGATTGTGATGCCCTTGAACTCACCAGAAAAGCACCACTTTTCTCATATTCACTCCCCGCATCTCAGCGACTGTACCCTTCATGCATAGTCTCTCTGTGTGGTGCGTCTGTGTGCTAAAGCTACTGTTAAATGACGCAATGCTACATCATTCGATCTGTGGAGTTTCGCTGCCGTCCTCAAAGAAGGGAGGCTCCTGTGTCCCTGCATCCTCTTCTGTCATTACCATCCGCCTCTAAACCTTTCATTTCCATGTCCAGTCTTTAAGCCGGAGGAGCTGCGTCAGGCTCTGATGCCCACCCTGGAAGCTTTGTACCGGCAGGACCCTGAGTCCCTTCCCTTCCGTCAGCCGGTGGACCCCCAGTTACTGGGAATACCCGTACGTATTCGAACTAGTAACAAAACTAACCTGGTAAGGGACTGCACTGGCTGCCATTTTGCTTCAACTCCTCTGAAAACTTAGCTTTTATTTTGTTTACCTTTTACATCTTTAATTTTTTTCTGCTTTTGTCATAGTTGTCATATTTTAAGGATTTATTTAATATATCTGCCTCCAGTTTCTTTAAACTTTTTAGTTGATTTTTCTCCCATTGCATGTCAGAAGTTAAGAAAATGAGATTTGTGTGTGTGTGTGTGTGCGCGTGTGTGTGTGCGCGTGTGTGTGTGTGTGTGTGTGTGTGTGTGTGTTCTCCTTTTGAAACTTCTTGTCATTTGTAAATCAAAGCAATGACTCTTATGAACATTTGCCTTTACTTTGATGGAACTGTAGTGAAGCACACACAGTAAATACAGTACCAGTCAAAAGTTTGGACACACTTTCCCATTCACTTGAATGAAAAAGTGCATCCAAACTTTTAATATGCAAATCAGATAGAAAACATTAATTAATTAACAAGTAATTACAGATTCTGACATTGAAATTTAGGTTTTGTGCTGACAACTGTTAGTGTATGTTTCATTTTAATTGATTTGTAGACCGCCGCCAAATAATAAATAATTTAAAAAACGATCCAATATTACATGACCCAAGCATCCATCAGAGTATTTAACCACATTAGTATCAGTTTGTCTTTCTTGGCACTCCAAATACAATAAGGATTCTATAATGGAGACGTGTCATCACTGTTTCAATGAGCAAAGTCCAAAGGAATAACATAATTTGCTTCAAAAACAGTTCATGAGCCAATTGCTTTCATTTATCACCTTTTAATTTGTTTGACTTTTGCCTTTTTGACATCAAATTTTAGGTTTTTCCTTTTGAATTATGGTTTTTTCATCCTAGTATTCCATTGCTAGCTTTCTAGTTCAGTTCCTCACCAGTAGTAGTGTGTCGGTGTTAGGGTGGGCAGTGTGTAGAGGTGGGACAATACCTTTACCCTCATTGCATCCAAATTAGGGGGGAAAGAGAACATCAGTATGTACTTGCATTGAGGTCAAAATCATTGTTGTGTGGAAAACAGTGATGCTGCCTCGCACAATATGAAGTTAAATAAATGCCAATTGCTTTTGGAGCGATGATGAGCGAGAGCCAGGTCATTGGCTCACCTCTCACAGTCAAGTGATGCAACTTTCCACTGTTGTATAATTATAGAACACCATTTTCAGATAAACATTTAGCCTCTTATTGAAAATGTAAGTTACTCAAACCAGTGGGATTTATTAACACTGCAGGGATATAAATTTGGCTCTGCACGTTGAAATGGTAATATGCATCATTTGTTTGTTCATGTGAGTGGTTCCATTCAGAGATGAGGGTCTGTTTCCTAAATCTTGTTGCCATGGTGACACTGAGATGGACCCTGTTCTTTGAAACTCGCACCTCTTTTTTTGGTTGAATCTCCAAAAAGCCTTTCTTTCCCTCACCCTCCCCTCTGCTCCTTCCTCAAATGGCGTTTTAGTTTGAGACGAAGCGGAGGGCGCACGACGGGGAAAAGAAAAACAACATGGAGACTCATCTGTCCCTCTTACATTTGCTTCACCTCAGCACTGTTGGCTTTAACTCTGCCATCATATTGCCACTCATGCTGCTGGCGTTGTTAATGCCAACCACTGTGTTGCTAAAAACCGTAAATCTCTGTCTGCCTGTTGCTGTTGCCACTGCTCTGTTCTTCTTGGTTTTGCACCCTGATCGCTTCCCGGGTCTGAAAGCTTTGTCTGCTTTCAGACTTCAGCAGAGAATCACTCCCCCAGCTGTCGGACAGCGTTTGGCACTGTGTGGCTAAATGAGCAAATGTACTTTTCAAGACAAATTGTCTATAATGATTTTCACAATGCTTGGCTTTAGTTTCAGTGGGATATGTAAAATGCAAACTCATATGTAGCCAGCTTCTGAATGTTTTGACTGTGGTTATATGAGCAGCAGAGGACCAGACAGACTTGTGGCGGTCGCCTGGTCCCTGTTCGCGGTACAGATACGGCACCAGGGACCTGGTTTTGTATGAGGGGTGCAAAGCAGAGAGCTGGAGGGCAGAAGTTGTCATGTCTCTCTGTTTGCACGTGAACCTTCTTCTCTGCAGCGCTCAACAACATTGTCCCCCTGCACCCTCTTCTCTCCCTACTCTGGTCCCACCTGGTCGACTCCATCACACCTTCACCTGACGGCCACACCGCTGCTGCTGCTGCTGCTGCTGCTGATGATGATGATCATACTCTTCTTCCCCATCTCTCTCATCTTGGTCCCTCGGACGACCAAACCCTCCCACCATCTTGCTGCTCTCTCTTCTCTCCCTCCTCTGATCCTTCTCAACTCCTAAATTTTACCTCCACCTGCCACTTGAATCTGGATTGCCCCCCCTCCCTCCCAACCAGGACTACTTTGACATCGTGAAGAACCCCATGGACCTGTCGACCATCAAGCGAAAACTAGACACGGGACAGTACCAAGAGCCATGGCAGTACGTTGAAGATATCTGGCTGATGTTCAACAATGCTTGGCTGTACAACCGCAAGACGTCCCGTGTCTACAAGTACTGCTCCAAGCTGGCCGAGGTGTTTGAGTCGGAGATCGATCCCGTCATGCAGGGCCTTGGATACTGTTGTGGGAGGAAGGTGAGGCCACAGCGTGTTTTTTTTATTTAGTGTTTTTAATTTATGGTCATGATTCCGTATTGAAAGGAATAGTTTTGAAGTGACGTTTAGGGAAATATATTCATTCGCTTTCGGGCAGAGCGTTAGATGAGAAGATTGATACCACTCTCGTTTCTGTATGGCAAGTATGAAGCTAGGGCCAGCAGCTGGTTAGCTTAGCTTAGCACAAAGACTGGGAACAGGGGGAAATGGCTAGCCTGGCTCTGTAGAAAAGCTTCGAAATTGACCAGCTAATTCCTCTAAAGCGCTCTGATTAACACTTTATATCTCGTATTTTGATTCTGTACAAAACTCTAAATGTAAAAACACTTTACCATTTCTTGGCTGGGTGCAATAACTTTCTGGAGTTTGCAGTGGGTTGCCAAGATATAGCTTAAGCTGGGACAACTATAAACACTTTAGAAGTATCGATCTTCTCATATAACTTCCCTGCAGAAAGTGAATAAAAGTATTTCCCCAAATGTCGAACTGCACCTTAAAGATTAGGGTACGGTTTAGTATGAGCACATTAATGCAGTCAGAGAAGTCACATTAAACATACAAGTGTGTTTTGAGCTATCAGTTTGTCTTTGGGGATCCTAGTACTGTATGCTTGTGTGAGGAGTGTATGGTTGAGAGGTGTCATGTATTCAACTTTTTTCCTTCTTGTCTCTTTATTGTTACAGTTTGAGTTTTCCCCCCAAACTCTATGCTGCTACGGAAAACAGTTATGTACCATCCAACGCGACGCTGCTTATTTTAGCTACCAGAACAGGTAAGGGCTGTCGGCACATTGGGACACAAGCACATACAGATCACACACAAATAGCATTCAGGAGGTGTCATCGAACATGTAGACGTTTTGCTGTAAAACCGCAGCCGAACGAGATCAGCTCGTAAATGTCTTGTTGTGTTTTTTTGCACATTGATAATATTTCCTACCGCATAGCATCAATCAATCAGTGCAATCACAGATGAGTTTTAATTTGGCTTCAACTGGTTACCCTGGCACCATTTCCATCTTCATAGTTCACCATTTTAATTTTCCTTATGTTGTTCATTCATAAAGTGGGCTCCTGTCTTCTTCAGCAGTTATTTTGTATTTGTTGCACCATTGTTTCCCCACTGAGTAAATTTACACGCACGAAACAAGACAGCTTACACTTTCTGTAATTTACTTGCATAAGGGGGGGGGGATTTGGGTGTCCATTGTCAGCACCGGAAGAAAGGTTCCCACTTTATAAATGCACTGAAAGGATGATGGGTCTCTGTTGCTTTACCATTTATTTATTTTCTCCTCATCCACTCTTTCATGTTCGGAGACTCGTATCCTCACTCCCTTCCTCCTCCACAGCTCCTAGTGGTCTCTCATGTTGCTGTAATGTTGTTGTTGTTGTTTACCACTGGACGTCTGACGCTAATCTTTGCTTTGCCTTGGCTCTCTGTCCTCTGTTGGTTGTTGACATCCTGTCCGTCCTTCCCTCCTCCATGTCCTCCCTCTCTGTCCCCTCCATTGTCTTTGTCTGACCTGTAACGATTTATTTCACGCTTTTTTTAATATTCATTTTGACCTCCCCTCCCCCATCTCCCCCCCTTCCCTTCTCTTTTTTAACGCTTGTGATGTCTGCATTGGCCTGTTTTGGTGTGACCAATCATCCACTCCAAAATTTACGCGCAAAATCAAAACACCCGCCCACACAAAAACCCTGCATCACGATTGGCTGCTTCCTCCTGGCGACGACCTACCTTGCCCTCTGCCTCCTCCTGTGTGTCCGCCCCCTGGCCTGTCCTGCCCTGCCCTGATTGGCGGCTGCTTCTTCGTGCCCTCTCTGTGATTGGCTGTGCTGATGGCGAACGGTGTAGTTCACCAAAATATGGGCTTCTTGCTGACAGGTACCACTTCTGTGAGAAGTGTTTCAACGAAATCCAAGGCGAGAGTGTTTCCCTGGGGGACGACCCCTCCCAGCCTCAGACGTGAGTACCATCACACTTCTGCCTTCCTCTCACACACAGCAGACAGCGGCTCTCCTATCGAAAACCTTTGAGTTTCTCAAGTCATTCTTGTCCAGTTGGGCAGTTATGCAAGTCCGATATTATCAGCTTCATAGATTGAATGTACCAGCTGTAATTAACTCCATATTTTGGGTATCTAACCCCACAAAATGATCTTATTAACAAAGTGATCACACAAGCATGAATGTAACCCCATAACATTCCCCTTTTATTTTCCCCAAAGCAGCTTTAAGGTTAGAAAAGTCATCTTACTCCACATTGTCTGACAGTATCGCACATATATTCACAATCAGCTTGTTCCAGTCCGTCATTGAAGCTATACGGTGTTTACATTGTGGGAAATATTCAAAACAGAGACTCCATGTGTGTGTGCTGTGAACTTCTGTTGAGCTGCAGAGATTAATCGATTGGTCGATCGACAGAACATGTCTTGCCGACTAGTTTGCTAACCCATTAATCATTTAAGTCTTTTTTTTTTTGAAATTATTCCCAGTTTCAGATTCTCCGTTTTAAATGATTGTAAATGAAATATCTTTGGGCTGTTGGTCAGACACATAACCACCTAGAGCTCAGAATTTTTATGAGCATTAGTCACTATTTCGTAACACCTTTTATAGATCGAATGATTAATTGATAATTGTTAGTTGTAGCCCTAAAGTGCACAGTGTTTGGCTGCACAACATTTGATTTGTAATGACTGATCCACGGGTAGCTCAGTGGGGTTAAAGAGTTCAGTTTTAGTTTTGACTGCCATGTGGTTGAAATGTATGAGATGATGAATAAAAAAATACATAAAGGGCATTTTGATACATGAGGTCCTTTTTTTTAAATTTATTTTTTATTATTATTGGGTGATTTTAATATAATTTTTTTTTTGTCAAAGTTGAATTCTTTCACTCTTTCTCATCACCATTTTATAGTTGCGATGTACGATTAGATATTAAGCTAGTGGACACATTTTGAATTTCTATAAGAATTTTCTTAATTGAGGATTCTGCCATCTTAGAGGATTACTTTGTTGTGTCTGGTACAGCAGTTTACAGTTTCCTGATATTTCCCACAGGTCCATCAACAAAGACCAGTTCCAGCGAAAGAAGAACGACACACTCGACCCAGAGTTGTATGTCCCCTTCTTGACTCATTAACTTGATTATTATTCCGCACCATCTCCAGTAATGCTGTGAAATGTATGATTTTATGTATTTAGTTTAAAATACTTAATTATTCTAGGTATTTTTGTTTTATTCAAGCCACTTGTATTTGGTGGTTGCATATAAATATTGATGAATAATGTAATTATTGTTAATAAGTCATGAGATAAAGGATTATGTTTGTAACATCTAAAATATGTTACAAACATAATCCAAACAAAATGCTTACCTTAAGATAAGATGCTTATCTTAGTTATTTTGACTTTTGCTCCTGCAGAAGGATAAACCGGGTATTTTTATTGTTAATGTGTGACACGCTGCCTTATTAACTTTTGTCTTCTCGTTCTCTCTCCTCTCAGACTTGTAGAATGTATTGACTGCGGTCGTAAAATGCACCAGATCTGTGTCCTGCATCATGAAACCATATGGCCGTCAGGGTGAGCCAGCTGTCATACGTGCACACACACCCACTGTACATTATGTTACGTGACTGGGACAGGAAAATACATTTGTATTCCTTTTTAAAAAGCTTTTAGAATCATCAAAAACATTGATAAAGGTGCTGGAAAAGTAAAAGTCCTAACACACACAAAGACACATTGTCGTGTAGCTGTTTCAAGTGAAAACATCACACAGTTCCAACTTTTTGAGGTGCAGTTTGGACAAAGTTTTGAAACTGAAAATATGTGAGTGCCTGTGTGGCAGCAACAGATGCACAAAAAATTGAATGTAGAGCGAAAGTCTCTCATTCCTCAAAAGTTTGATGGCCCTTCACGTGTGGTCTGTTTGTAATTAAAAGATCTAAGTAATTCCAGAGTCATTATAGTTGGCCGACATGAAAGGCTAAGTCATCTCTTGATATAAGCCACTTAATTATTGGTGCTGATTGTGACAGATCTGACGGTAACCTGCATATTTGACCATTTACCATTTGCTTCCTCCCTAACCACAGCTTTGTATGTGACAACTGCCTCAAAAAGGCCAATAAGACGCGGAAAGAGAACAAATACGCGGCCAAAAGTAAGTGATGTAACTGGCTTGTTTCATGTCTGTGTTTTACGACCCTCCCTGCCTCTTTTCCCTCCATCATCCAAACTGGTGTTTTCATCAATCTGTACAGCATAAGACGCCGTCTTTCCTTAGACCCTACAAATAATTTTCAAATGCCCCGGAGTTAAGCAGCTGGACTCATGAAGTGAACACATTTTGTGTCTTTTCTGTCCTATAATCAACATTGATTCTTTATCCACCCCTCTCTATCAGTGAAAATATCACCTGCAGTGAAATCCAGTGTTTTAATTTCTGAGCCATCGCTTTATATTTTCCATTGCCAGCGACTATCAGTTTGTTAATGTGCAATTTTAAAGACGGGGGATGTCAGAGAGGGAGAGAAGAGAATCTCAGTATTCCAGCTCTCTTCATCCTTTGTACTGTGTTTTGCAGGGCTTCCTCAGACCAAGTTGGGGAGCTATTTAGAGACACGAGTGAACGACTACCTCAAGCGGCAGACCCACATTGAAACTGGCGAGGTCACCATCCGCGTGGTCCACGTCTCAGACAAAGTGGTGGAGGTGAAGCCGGGCATGAAGTCCAGGTAATGAGGTTGAATTTCTGCAGTTTTTGTGCGTGTGGTGAGAGGGAAGCACCACCCAACCTGTTCTAGGATGACCACTCTCTCTAATGACTTTGAAAATAAATTGTGAGGCGACATGCTCGACTCACACTAAATGTAATGGCCTGCAGCACCAGACCAGACCAGCCTCCTTTTGATCTACATGCATCAAAGTATATAAATGACCAAATGTGAACATGCATTAGAACCACTGCAGTAGATACAACAGATTCCTAGCTCTGATTATTTTATTGCAGATACACATTTATATTATACATATGGGCTTTATGGTCCATAGATATAGTGGAACCAAATATACCACCAACATTCAACACTACAGTTCATTGAGAAGTCTCAGTTCAAACCAGCTAATTATGAATTTCACTTTAAAAGCTCTGCTGAGTTGTAGTCCATATTTGCGCACTTCCCCATGTTGTGTCATCAGACAGTTCAGAAGGTAGAACATTACGATAAAGACCGCAGATAAGAGTAGCTGATAACATTTCTTGGATTTCCCTGCTGTTATTCTCACACTGGCTGTTTTTCTTTGTCCCCCCCAGGTTTGTTGACAGCGGAGAAATGTCAGAGTCTTTCCCATACAGGATGAAAGCCCTGTTTGCGTTTGAAGACATAGACGGAGCAGATGTGTGTTTCTTCGGCATGCACGTTCAAGAGTACGGCTCGGACTGCCCGCCTCCCAATCAGAGACGAGTGTACATCTCTTACCTGGACAGTGTGCACTTCTTCCAACCCCGACACCTCAGGACTGTTGTCTACCACGAGATCCTGCTAGGCTACCTGGAGTACGTCAAGAGGCAGGGGTAAGAGACAAAAGTTAAGATCTTCTTCTCGAAAATAATAAGCAAGAGACCCCACCTGAGCAGCTGAAATCAATTACGAGATTTCTCTAAATAGGTACACAGGCGTTTAGATGTGAGCCCATGATGCAGTGTGAAGTGTATTGATTGGGCTTTATGATCCAGGTGCAGACCGTTTTCAGTTGGAATGGAAATAAATTAAATTTTTTTTGTAATGAATACTTAATTTCTCTCTGTGTCAGGTTTACAACGGGTCATATCTGGGCCTGCCCACCCAGTGAAGGGGATGATTACATCTTCCACTGTCACCCAGCGGACCAGAAGATTCCCAAGCCAAAACGGCTGCAGGAGTGGTACAAGAAGATGCTGGATAAGGCTGTTTCTGAGCGCATTGTCCATGATTACAAAGTGAGTTACAAAGTTTTCTGCTTTAGTTATTGCCCAAAGACACTGACTCTCTCATAGTCAACAGTTGCACAATATGAAGATTTTTGTCTTTCTTTCTTAATTGATTTTCAAATGATCCTTAAAGCACATGTTCTCATTCTGCTGATACTGTATTCTATTGAGAAAACAATCTTACCACAAGTTTTCTAGCTGTTGTGGAGCCTGTAGATGTTTTAAATGCAGAGAATTTGAAAATCAATATTTCCATGACAACTGGGCAAACTCCAGCTGCTGATGGAGATCCTGCAATATGATCAAAATACCTGGCTACTAAACCAATAGTTTCCACAGGCAAGAATGACTTTTGAACCTCAAAAAAGTCAGTTTAGTTTTTTTCCTAAAACAGTGAATCAGAATCAGAAATACTTTATTAATCCCAGAAGGGAAATTGCTTTTTGATACAGTTACAATGCTCAATAAAGTTATTGAAAAAAGAATAATAAACAGTAGAAAATAGAGGGTGTA
>JAVQJL010072261.1:0-17788 GCA_036024295.1 Nannoperca obscura | reverse complement strand
ACAGGGTGAGAGTGCGAGGTTTTGCTAAGCTGCAAAAGGCTGCCCCCCCCCCCCCCCCACTCCCCGCTTTTCTCCACCTCCTGGAAAAGTCTCTCTCTCTCTCTCTCTCTCCCTCTCTACCTCTTTTCTCTCTCCCTGCCTCTGCAGCTGTGGTCTGCTGAGCGTCACCTCCACACAGCAAGTGCCTTTACTTGAGCAGAAGAGGGAGAAGGAAGAGGAGGGTAGCTGCGAGAGAGAGAGAGAGAGAGAGAGAGAGAGAGAGCGAGTGGGAGAGGGGAGAAGAATCCCAGGAGTGTGTGTGAACGCACCAGAGGAGCATCTCTCTGACTTCGCAGAGTGCACAGAGACAGACGGGCAGAGGCAGGCGACGCTGGAGTATCACAGTGCTGGTGGTGCTGGCAGAGCATGCTGAGTGGAAACAGGGGAATCCACTGGTGCTGCTGATCCTGGTGTCACTGGCAAAAGCAGCTTGAGCAGGAGACAGAAAGCGGCGCAGCAGCCAGGACCTCACTGAGGGATCAGCATTTTACAACGGCGACGAAGCGTGGAGACAGCAGATACCTGCACACACACACACACATACAAAAACACACATGCACACAGCTGAGTGGGGAAGGACAGTCAGACACACGCTGCATTTAAACGATGAACAAAGACCCTCCTTCTTCTTTAGAGACATACAAACTTGCACAGGAAAACAGATACTAAATGTTACATTTTCTTGTCCGTGGATGGTGGATGAAACTTCTGGAGAGGAAATTTTCTTTTAAGCAGGACTTACTACAGAGATTTTTCCACTAAGAATAACTTTCTTTTTCGGGAGTTGGAGGTTTAAACCCCCTATCTAAGCACAACACAAAATAACCTCTATTCTTAGTTGCAGAAATTGAGAGCGGTCTTTGTGACCATTAAGATGACTCGTCCTGATTCAGTCTGAGCAGTAAGTGGATTATAACGGCAATATTTTGGGATTTCTCTTTTGCTTGAAAAAAAAAATAGAAATATATCCATGACTGGTGGATTTACGTCTGTCAGAGAAGGAGAGGATGCCTAGCGTTTTCTCCTCTCTTTTCCTGTGGATTACAGATGGGCTTTGTGATCTCCCAGTGCAGTCTCATGGATGATCGCTCGCTGCCAGTCATTAGGATAAAGTACAAAGAGGGACACAAGTGAGTATTCAGCTGGATTTTTATCTCTGAAAGCTTAAGCTTGAATGAAAACAAGGCTGTCGGAAGTGAATCTGTAATGAGAACACATCGTGCAGCTTTTTTCTCCTTTAATAACAGAAAATGGGACTCATTGATTAGACTGCTGTGTTGTGTGTAATGAATGATTATCAGGGTGTAAGCGGTAGACACAGATCCTGAGATTTATTAATTTTTACTACAGTGAACCTGTATGTTTACAGACCATTTGCCAATGAACATAATTTACTAAATGAGGGGTACTGTCTACCCGGCAGGTAGCTTGGGCACGAACGGAGATTGATTGAAGTGATCTGTGTGAATTCTATTAATGCATCCTGGATTCTGGCCAAGGCAGGAGCAATGGAGGGGAACACCTCTGTCTAGCAGCACTATCTGATCTGCCTCCCCACTGGACAAACTGAGCACCCTCTGCACTCCCTCTTCAACAACACTCCTTCTCCTCCTCCTCTTCTTACCCAGGCAAGGATGGTGCCTCCACCTCCCACCAACAAGCCCCACGTGTGCCTTTCCACCATCCTGATCATGAGCAGCATGGCGCTGATTGATGCCTACCTGGTGGAGCAGAACCATGGACCACGCAAGATTGGCATCTGCATCATGGTGATGGTGGGAGACATCTGCTTCCTAATCGTCTTGCGTTATGTGGCGGTGTGGGTAGGTGCTGAGGTACGCACAGCTAAGCGAGGCTACGCCATGATCCTCTGGTTCCTTTATATATTTGTACTGGAGATCAAGGTCTACTTTGTGTATCAAAATTACAAGGCGGACAGGAAGAGCCTGGATGCTCTCGCAAGGAAAGCATTGACGTTACTGCTGTCCATTTGTATCCCAGTGCTGTTTGTGGTGCTGGTCGCTATTGACCATATGGAGTATGTCCGCGCCTTCAAAAAACGTGAGGAGATCCGTAATCGCCTCTTCTGGGTGGTGGTGGACCTGCTGGACATACTAGACATCCAAGCCAACCTGTGGGAGCCTCAAAAGAAGGGTCTTCCTTTGTGGGCAGAGGGACTGATGTTCTTCTACTGCTACATCTTGCTGCTCGTGCTGCCCTGTGTGTCCTTGAGTGAGATCAGCATGCAGGGCATCAACATTGTGCCCCACAAGATGCTCCTATACCCCATCCTCAGCCTGGTCACCATCAACATCATCACCCTCTTCATCCGTGGGGGGAACATGATTCTGTACAGGGATGCCAGGGTATCCGGGATCCTGATAGGAAAGAACGTCCTGGCCATCATCCTAAAGACCTGCAGCTTTGTGCAGTACAGGAGACAGTTGCAGAACGCTTCTCCTGGCTTCGGGGTGGAGCTGCAGAAAAACTCAGTGGCCCACACTCGCCCTGCCCCCACTCCTCCTCAAGTGGTCATGCAGGACCAGACGCCCCTCCCCGAGGTGACGACGTGCGAACATACATGACAGAATGGTGAGGTGAATCCTGGAAATGTCAATATGAATATGTATGAGCATCAGGACGCTGGCAGGGCACACTGTCCCACACCTTTTAGGGCATGTGAACACTGTTCTAATGTGAAAAGCAGTGAAAACACAGGAGATCATGATCCCCACTGAAGCTGAATGGCACACAGGACACTGCAGACACTTAGCGAGGATAGAGCAGTGCTGTATCCAAAGCTGTCATGGTGCAAAATACAGTATCACTTGTGACTTTGTTAAAGCATTTCCCCCAATGAATTCAGTTAACTGTGTATTTTTTCTATTTATACAAAAGAAAAAAAGGGCAACTACTGCAAGATTAGAGGATATATTTTTGAATTATGTGTGTTGCATTTTAATCTTAAATTTAAGGGTCTGTGTGCTGTTGTGTGTATTTCTGTTGCTCGAATGTTCTTAGTAGTCGAGGGCTTTAACACGTCAAAGTCAGAGGGTGCAAAGTAATGAGAATGAAAATAACAGTTAAAGCTTTCTCTTGAGAGAAGTGTGTTTTTATATGTGATTCTTTGATAAAGTATTGTGTACAAGATAAAGGCTTTCCTGCTCTTTCACTGACTGTAAAGGTTTTATTTCATGAAATAATTTTAAGTTATTGGACCAATTGAGTATATTTTACTTCTTAATTAAAATTCAGCAAATGTCCTTTAATTAACCTGGGTTACAAAAGAAAATAGTCAATGATTTTTTTACGCTCTGGTTCAATCTACAATTACAGACTACTTAATTGCTGAAGTGGTGCCTTTGCAATGTCATTCATCTTAAGTGGGATCGTTACATTCCAAGCTTCCTGTTTCGAGCGAGAAGGGGAACATTTCAAATAAATTCTCTGTGCATTTATGAACACTTTGATCACTGCAAAGAGTGACTATGGTGCTGTAGTCATAGGACAGAATACACAGCCAAGGGTCAGTGCTGCAGATGGATAAATGATTCCCAAATAAGAAAACCTGTTTAATATCATCCTCAGGCGCTCTGTGACTAACTGTGCTTGTGCTTAGTGACAGTGGCAGATCTTTGTAAGCACTGTCATATTGTTCTTCACACAAAAGGATAAAAAATTGATACTTTGATCCAGTGATGTGGATCCCAATAACAGCCAAAAAAACATGATGTCTTCTAATGTGACAAATCTCTTTCTGTCACCAGTTCCCCCACCAGTTGAGTAAGAGCTGGACTTTTTATGCTTTTTTATTTTGCTTTTCACTAACAGAGACATTTTAGTATATAAGAAGCTGCTGAGAAATATATTTGCTCAAGGACCATCGTTAATGCAGCCAGAGATGCAAAGACAAATTGAACAATGAGGTCAGGTGGTTTGAAATGATGCAGTGCAAAAAAGCAAATAATAATACTGGCACAGCTGCCACAGTAAAAAAATAAATAGAAGTTCCTTCTCTTGTACTCAGGTTACTTTCCTTTGCATAATCTCTCTCTCACCAGTGACTACTTGCATAATTTAAAGCAGACTGGCTGTCCATGTTTGTTAGAACCCAGAGAGCGCGGGAGCTGGTTTTCATTTTCATCTGTGCAAGCCACTGTCACAGGAAGGTGACAATTTGCTGTGGCTATCACATTAAGACTGCTGTGGCCTGCATTATATGTCAGTGTTGGTGACTGGTAAAGCTAAAACATCAGCAATTTAGACACTGTAATATACTATTGGATTGAATTGTTTTTACAGAAAATATAGCAATGAAAGAAAAACATCCATCCTTTAGAGCTATACTGAATGTACTGAATTCTATAGGGATTAACTCAGTTAGTGTGATGAACAATGAGGAAATGTCTCTGTTGAAATGGGTTACATAGCACCTTTGATTGTGTGGATGGCAATTTGAAAAATCTTACAAAAACAACAAAACTCTCAAAAATCAGAAATGTGCTCAAAAATCAATATAAAAAGCTGTACACAAAAAAAGGTCACAATACTGCTCTTACAAAACATGGCATTGAAGTCAGTATAAACTGACTGTCTTGATCATTTTCATTCAATCTTAAAGGAGTATTTCACCGCTGGAAAGATGGTCTTTTCAAAAAAGCTGTCTGTGCAGTAGAAAGACACAAATATTTTTGAAATTGGTGACCAGAGAAAAAGGACTGTGGTGTTCCCTTTTGCTCAAAAGGTAGAAAACATACAACATCCAGAATGCACTGGACCCGCTGCCTAAAGTGTAGACTTCCCCAAGTCCCACAAAAACTTGGTCAGAGCTACTAACGCTAGGCTAAACTCTGATAGCACTGCCAGGCCAAAAACTGGAGCAGTCTGTGTGCTAGTCTTGAACAGGTCTCATAAAAAACGTGTACAGTTTTTACACTGTAACGTTGCCGTGTTAGTAACAAAACACTGTCACTATAGCACTTACTCGATGCTCAGACGTCCATTTCGCCCTGCTGGCTTTGGTAGTTTCTTCCAGTTTCCAGATCCAGATGTCCCTGGCACAGAATGGCTCTGTGCGACTATCCTCACTGGCTGGCTGTGCATCTTCTTCCTCCATTCACTGTTATTCCTCCACACTGTAATTCCTGCTGCATTACACTATTAAAATACGTTTCTTCCATATCTACAGGAGCATTTGCCATGGTCTTCCAGTGGTTGTTTTAGCCAATTGATTTTGGAGCAGTGAGGAGGTGATTCTCTCTTGATCTGACTGCGAACTGTCTGTGAAGGCGAGCATACAAAATATGTGAAAGTACAAGCTGCAAGTTGAACAGCCGCCCTGGAGCCAGCAAAAGAGTGGGGAGCTCTGGGTGCAGGCAACATAGAAAGAAGTTAAACATTGTTCATTCAAATATATTGTCCACATTATAGATACAAAGTATAGATACAAACTTGGCTGAAAATCTTTAAAGTTTTCCTCTAACCCTGCATATGTCTTCACATTTTACTGTATTTACTGTATGTACAAAATAACACATCATGTGAAGGCTTTCAGGTAGTCAATAGGTAGTCCAAAGATTTGAACTGCAGCAGCTGTTGGTAAAATCAGATGTGTATAAAAAATGTCTTTTAACATTGCCATTCAACCAGCAGCACTTGGTTTATTTAAGGAACATGACTATAGCTAATTGCAAAATACATTAAGAAGCACAGATTCCCATTCAGGGTCAAAGTTGGGCTTACGTCGAGCCCAGCATTAAAATGTACAGAGGGCAGAGAAACACCCTGGATAGGTCAGCAGTCCACTGCAGAGCTAACACACATACAAGCTCTACACACTAAAGTCTCTAGTTCAGTGACCTGCATTTATTTTGACTGTGGGAAAAAAGATGAGCATCTATGGGAAACGAAAAACATGCGAAGCACATTATGCAAACTAATGCTAAGATTCAAACTCTGGTCCTTGCTGTGATGTGGCAACTGAACCATTGTGACGCCCTGCAAAGCACATTCTCATTCATTCCAACTCTCGTGCAGATTAAATGTTGGATTTGTAAAACTGTATAAAACGGGCATACCCGCACCCTCCCACCCAACTGCACATCCCCGAATGAATGTTGCATTCATCCAGATGAGCATGTTTTTTTGCTTTGCACTCTTAAATGTTAATAAACTGGGAAGGCTGTTGGATGCACCTCCACATTTACCACATTAACACTGACAAAGCGGCCTGTGCCAAGCAAGCAAGACAAACGGCTGCAGTAAATTCACGACTTGACCTTCGGCAGTCTTGGATGGCAACAGAGCCGGGAAACAAATGTATTTTTCATGGAAGGCATGTTAGAGCACGAGGAGAACAAACACAGTACAGAAAATAAATGCTCATCAGGTATTGATTCTCTTGTCTGGAGAGTAACTGATATTAGATTTAAAAAGACCATTCTCTAAAAACAAACACCAACATTTTTTTAGATGCAACAGTGCAAAGCGTGTGATGCTCCAGGACGAGTGTATTTGATGCTTCTCTCTTGTAACTTAAAGCAATGTGCATCTTTCATACAATGGAGAGTTCACATGATAATGAATGCTTTCATCTAATATGATGCTGTGCACATAAGCAAAACACAGAAAGGTCAGACAGTTATTCTGAAGAATTTGAGATTTATCTAATTCCTACTAAACCTTCTTTACATGCACTGGTTATCCAAGGTTGAGCACATTAGCTCTGGGCAACATTTAACATCCTTGAACAATTTTGTCACAATGATCTATTCCTCAGTCAAAACACAACATAACTTTTTTCTTTTCAGCGAACTCAATCACCAAATTACAGCCAGTTTAATTACAAAACTGTTTCCTCATATACACCCCTTAGACATGCATGTATGCATTTTATGAGAGGAGATCTGAGTTCAGAGTTGCAATTTGCAGTGCTCTTGTAACAGGGAAGGTCTCACTATCTTGCTCATGCACAGTTTGGCAAGGATTACCAACAGCTGTGAAGTGTGAATTCGGCAGAGGATCAAGCCTGTGACTCGCAGCTACAGTATGATCTTTCTAATAATCAGGTCACTCTGTCGGTCTGCCAGCTACTTTCAGGCGACCCAACAGGGAACCCAGGTGTCGGAGATGAGAGCCGGTTGCTCCGAGCAGTGCAAAGTGTTGAATGTAAATGTGAATTATAGAGAGGTGTTTCAATATTTGTTGACAGTTTCTTGAGATTTAGCATAAAAATCTGAGCCATTCTGCAAGTTTTCTATCAGGCGTTGTTGACCTATAAAAGATTCAGATGGTTCTCTTTGTTGCTGGGTGCTTTTCCTCAGGCATCCATTTATATGTAAAGGTATTAGTCAAGTCTCTAAAGACCTAAAATAACATTTGCTCTGTGTTATATCTATTGTTAAAGGACAACCTTGATCACTATACTGTGACTCTGATTTATTTTATATTGCGCAGCATTTGGACTTAAAGGGAATATACAGAATAAAAACATTTCAAAATAAAGAGTTTTTTTTATTTCAGGTTTACCATTGGTTCTTTGTTAAAGCTACAGAATAAAACACCTTGTGGCAGGAGGCATATTGTCAGTTCCATCTCCTGCAGTTGGCCAAGTCCGCTCTACAACACCTGTCACTTGTTTTGATGAGCTGTCTACCTTGAAACAGCATCTAGGCAGAGGCTGAGAGAACTACCATCAAAAAGCCACCACAGGAACCAATGAAACAGACAGTGAGCACAGGGAAATGTTAAGAGAAACAGCAATGATTTCTTACCTCTGCCCAGCATTGTTGCTGAGGCCTCCCTTTGCTACATGGCCACAAACCAGCCCCACGGCAAATGGATTTCAGCCCAAGATGTCCTGGATTTCACTAAAAAGGCAAACACAGCTTCAGTGGTTAGCTTGTGAGGTATGCTGTTCAGTAGAGTTTTAATAATGGGTATTTTCTCATATTGTTATGTTGGTAGCTCTCACTTGATAACATTTGTAATACTCTCGTGTATTGCCAAGGACAGGCTTGGAGTGTATATTTCGTTCTAATGAGGCAAATCTGGCATTATATTTTTTTCCACAGCATGCCACTGGCATGACAGTGGCTACAGCCAGATAATTATGACCAAGCATTGGTTGTTAGTTGGGGTCGACTCTCAGCTGGATGCTTAAAGATTAAATGGAGCTTCACAGAGGGGGTGGGATGTTCCTCACAATGAATTAATCAGTTAAAGTTAAACGTGTACTGTTAAGAGGTGTCATAGTTTTAGGCATGCTAGTCATTGAGCAGCTGGCCAAGTGAGGCTTACATGTTATTAACTGATCTTGTAAATTGAATCAGCATGGCCTTTGGGAGGAGCTAAAGATATTTAACAAGACCATGATACAGAAAAAGCTGAGCATTGAAAATGTTATATTCCCTTTGGATGGAGAAAACTTTTTTTATTCTCGGTTTAAAATGTTTATTTGTATTTGACAGTATTTGTCAGCTTGCTGAAACATCTAGATCCACATGATCTGTAGACTGAGCAAACGTCAGTGCATGAATATTACTAGTGAGAAAACACCTTATGTCTGAGCAATTCCTTTTAGACAGAAGGGAAGCGTAATTACACATGTTAACACAGAATTAATCTCCATTTAATAAACATGCTGTCATTTAAAAAACGTCAGCAAATATTTTGCTGACTGATATGTTTGTCATTCCAAATGTGTAAGCTACTCGGGTAAAGGCTACTTGTGCAGCACAATCCAGCTGAAGCCAACTGGTGGCTGGTGAAGAAAGTCTGCCATCTAAAGATCCATATATTTTTTCATGAGCTGGTGAAAATCAAAACAGATGTAAAGGTCACTGAATATTTGACTGCGCCTTAACTCAATGCCCTTAATTTCCACTGGACCATATGAACTACGAATAGACCATTTCTCATTTTATTTTATTTTTGCAAAGGCTTGGTAAGCTACATGAAATCATAGAATTAGAGAGAATGAAAATGAGTCAGAAATCAATGTGGAGCAGTAATTCAGAATGTTTGAGCCTAATGCTTCTGTTCAACCAATAATTGTTAAAAACTGGTTTCCAACTCTCACAGGGCTAGTCCTCCCCACCAATTAATCCACAATTATATAGTGATGACTCTTCCACCCAGGCTGTGATTAGTAGAGGGGATTTCAGAAAAAAAGGTGTTTTGTTGAATTTAGTTAAAACCCCCGTGTGTAAAGTATTTCAATATTTCATCCTCAAATTTATTTTAATAGCATATAATGTTGTAGTATAACAAAACAATCACCATGAGAATTGGTTTGCTGTTTGTGCACTGAATGTGTTTATTCCCTCTATATTGGTATATAATTTTATGAGAAATGTTTAAGACTTAAAGCCCAAAGACCTCATCCAAAGCATCCAAACATTCACTGTGTTTGTACAAATAGACAAGTCCAGTTGCTCTACAGTCCTACAGCTGCTGCTTAATAATCAGAATAACCACATCACTCCGTGGTCCAAAAGTGGATGGATCCAATCTGGTGTGTTGCTATTTTGGTTTCAATGGGTTAGCTTAGCTGACTTTAAATACCATGCCTGCTAGCCAAAAGGTTTTGTTAGCATTCCTTTCTGCCATAGCATACATATGTCCTCTCCTTTCATTTGAGAAATGTATATATTTTGGTTATGCTCTGATCTATATGTGATACCCAAAAACATATTTTCTTCATTTAATGTATTTTTTAAAATCCCCTTGACGTTTTTTGACAGCAAAAACTACTACTATGATTTAATTTAGTTTTGACTTTGAAAACATGAAAGATGGTGTTTTGTTTTAACCTTACCTAACAAAACCACATCTTAGCTTAGCTTGGTCTTGTTGTTACTAAAACATTTCCTGAAGTGTTTTCCTGAAAGTTTGGGGGCGCTGCATCGCTCTCTGTGTGAGATGGGAGCAAATAAACTGACTGACCTTGGCTTCTGATGAATCTTGTCATGTGAGAAACTCTCGTATTATTCACATTCCGTTCTTCAAATTATATTACTGCACTATCGCACTTTTTCCTTTTGACATTTTCTCTAGTCTGGGACACCACCACTTAGGGTCTCAATGGGTTAACGGATGATGTTAGTCTCAAAGTCTACTATTATGTCAATGTATGTGGGGCAATTCTTTTTATCAGTCTCAAATTAGCAATTTGGTTTAATATGCTGTACAAATCTAAAGATATACAATATATATTTGAAAAATAGGCAGAACAGTATGCAGACAGCTTTTGACCCTCATGGAAGAGATGTTGTAGGAGGCCACTAATCATTAGAGCAACGTTATTAATGTGAATTGACAGGTCAAAGGTGTATCAGCTGGCTGTAAATGGCTATAATATACACCACCAGACTGCCAGGGTGGTACAGACAAAGTGCCCCCTGGAGAGAGTTGCAATGGCTTGGAGAAAGAGAGAGGAAGACAGAGCAGCTTGAGGGATGTGGAGAGGAAAGGGAAAAGGGGTTGCGGTGTTCATAGGAGGCAGACCAAAGAACTTATATAGATGCAAGCAGCGAGCTGATCTTTACTGTCGCCACCTGGATGGCGGATGAGTCACAAGCTCACCGCACAGGAATGACCCCTCTCACAGAGATGTCTCCTGGGAAATTGTTTAGCCAAGATAGCAAGGGGGCAGGAGACATTTACCCGCCGTCACTGAACCTCCCTCAGTATCGATGGCCATGTAGTGACATTCCCTAACCTTCTTTGTATCTGTTGGCACAAGGGGGATTATTTATAAGCTTATTAAACCGTGAATTCTGAAACAGTCTTGGACAATGAGTAGGAGGCATATATTAAGCTGCCAAGTTGCCAAGCTGATAAAATAGTGCAGATGAAAGGAGGCAATCATGCACCTCATGCTTTGATTAGAAATATATTTTCCAGATCTCAGCAGTCGGTGTAGTAGGGTTAGTGTCCTAATATACACTATAATGTTACGTTTTCTCACTTGAAACTTGACACCTACACAACCTTGTAGGATTTAATTGTTCAGTTTGACAATGCCCCCATGAACTGGCTGTGTAACTTAATTAGCAGCAGGAAAGTAAGAAATCAAGATGAAGCAGGGTGGATGAAGGGTGGGGTATAGACAATGTAATGTGATAGAGATACGGTCAGAAACCAGAACCACAGAGCTGATATGTAAAGAGGAAGAAACAGATGAGCCCCAAAAACAAATCAGATTTCTGCATTTCCATTAATGAACTTCCTCTGTTTAATTGTGTCATTCTGGCAGAGGGTTTTTATTGGTTAATTAAGGATTTATGAGGTGAGACCTAGTGCTCACATGCTAACCCTCAGCTTGTATTGCCATACATACATGTGTTACATGGAATAGTTTTAAATTTTAAAGTTTTAAAGTAGGCTTACTTGCTTTATGGCACAATGCAGCATAAAAAAATTGACATCCCTCTCATATATGTCCTTTACATACAAGACTACCAGCATCCAGTTAACTTAGCTTAGCATAAAGACTGGAAACACCTAGCCTAGTTACAAAAGCTGCCTACTGTTCACTAATTAACATGTTCTATATAGTTTATCTAATCCCTACAAAAATCATTGTGTAAAAGTAACAATTTACCATTCATGTGCTAAACTCTTTGTGCAGTTGCTAGGTAACCAGTGGAGACTCCAGGAAGTTACTTGTCCGAGCCAAGAAATAGTCCAGCATATCAGCCACATATTTTGCCATTGTTACAATTTGTTTTTTACATGGATTATACAAAAAAGATATAATGTGTCAATTAATGTGCTTTAGATTTGTTACCTTTGAACAGAGCCAGACTAAGCTAACTAACTGCTAGCTGTAGCTTCATGTCAGCATATGGACATGAGAGTGTCTCATCTGACCCTCTGACACAAAGCAAATGAGCACATATCATATAAAATGTTTCTTTAAGTTTGTAATAAATAAAAGTCAAGCTGCAGAAACAGTAAGAATGGAAATATGTATTTAAAGAATATTACCCAAACAATTACCCAAATTAAGATTTACACATAAATATCTTGTGTCATTTGCTGTACTCATGCAGCTACCTGACGCTGTAAGTCAAATCTATTAGCTGCCACTCAAGGCTGACACAGAATTATTTAGGAAACATATAATAGCCTCAAGAAAAGGGTTTTTTTGCACTAATAAGATTAAGTACAGAAAAGTCCCCAGAAGCAGCCTGAGTTCAGCTGCCAGCAGGTACTTCATGCCAGCCAGGCAGCACATAAGGTAATAAGCCACCATGACACTAAGCCTGTATTTAAAAAAAGGGTTGGCTGCAACATTTCAAATATGGCAAAAAGAGCCTTGATGTGACAGATCATTGTCCAGATTGAGACTCACGTCAAATGTAATTTTTCAGTCAATGTCAAAGGCCAGAAAACTTTGGATTAACTGAGTGATTATGTTGGCAGAAGGGATGCAATGCTATGTTTGGATGTAAACGTTGGATCAATCAAGGGAACTTATTTCCTGCTTGGTGCTCAGCTGGTGACTATGTGTATAAAGTGAGCTCTGAGTGATCTCAATAAGGCATCTGGTAAATAAGGGCTTTTTCACGACTGTGTAATGTGGAAGGCAGGCTTTGTTGTTACAGTGATGACAGCCTCGGTGAGCAATGCTGGCATGAAAACAAGTGAGTGTTACTGAATTTCACTAGGAGGTTGAGTTATTTTCCTGCCTATGTTTTACCCTATGGATGACCCATTTCTCTGTGAGGTGCAATACTTGATCAAACCACATTTTAATGATGCAATCGGGATTCAACATTCAAGAACAGCAGACTGGTTAGACTATTTACTGTTTTTATCAATTATATTTCATTACATAACATGAAATGATAGCCTGAGAAAATCAGATACAGGTAACAATTTTAGATTCCAAAGATGTTTTGTCTCATTAAAAACTGTGTTTGACTGTCTAAGCTTAACATTGATAGCATAATAATTAAATACTGTGCAAATGTTGCTTATGTAACAATTGTGTAGTGAAGACTTGATGATGATTGTGACCGTAATGGTCCATTTTATGTTCAAGAGCTAAGAAAGTCCTTCACTCAGTTCTACTCCTAAAACAGCGCTTTTGAAAAATTCATAGGGCAAGATTAGTCATGACAAAATCAGTCTGAAAATCTCTTTCCACAAGTCTTTCCTCCTTTCTGCTGTTTCTACACTCGAGAATCTGGTGTGAAATAAGTGTCTTGGCATCAAAATGTAACAGGTTTTCCAATTTGAATACAATAAAAATAATTGAAAAGCTAATCTTGTTCGTGTTCTGTTGCGATGTGCACATTGGAATTAATAGGCTGTGTGTTCTGTGCCAAATTGCAGTTTAATGAGTTGAGTCACCCTGACTCTTTTGTGTATACAAGTCATTATTACTGACATTGATGTGCTTGTTAACTACTCCAGTATTGTCTCATGCAGTGTGTCCTCTTTAAAGTGTGACCGAAGTCTCTCGTTCATGCCTTTAACACTTCATATGCATCGGATGGCTTAGTATAAAGAACTTAGTCACTTACAATAACCATGTGTATACAACCCAAAAATTGCCAGAATCATGCAGGTACACCAACTTCATCAAATATGCTGAACTGCTTCAGGTGCTACATCTAGAAACAATAAGCCATAGAAAAACAACCTGAAAAAATAAGTGCCTATGTTCAAATTATGTGTAGATTCAACCACGTCCACACAATGTGGCCACACTATCTGAATTTGCAATATAGTGGCATTTTGTCAAGGGACTGTCTTCATGATTGTATGTGAAAATCTTTTTGAAGTTTTCTACAGGGACCAGGCTGCATTCTGCATCCAAAGACACACATGCACACACAGACACAAAGAACAGGTTTATTCAAACAAATAATTGTTTTCCCACACTGAAAGAGAAGCATCCATATTCCTCAGGGACTGCAGAGAGTCTTTGTGCTTTCAGTCATGGGTATTTATCCATCCCACAATAAACAATGGCCACCTGACCAGCAAGTCCTTCTGAACCTCTCTCTTTCCTTTGTCACTAATTCTCCCTCTGTTTCTGAGGTTTGGTCCAATATCCTCTTGAGCTATCCTGGGCTGGAAATCATTTACTGGCAGTTGTTGCACAGCATCCAACATTGTCAACAGGAGGCTGGAGTTGGGACTCGGCGCTGTGCTGTGTGTTATAGCTGCCATAAGGGTCTGAATCTGGAAGAGCTCCTGAGATAGATCTGTGTCTGAGGCGGGGTGGTGGGCAGCGCCGGCAGCCAGCTGTCTGTGTGATTTAACAGTGTGTGTAAATCAAGAGCAAGTCTCTGCTCGACCAGCCAGCCTCATTTCAATCTCTCCACAAATCACACCACGCAGGCAGCATGAAGGGGTGGGGGTGTATAAAGGCACCCCAAAATAATCATCCTCCGCAACTATCTTTCTTATGCTTTCATTTATTAAGTAGATGAGCAGAAATCTGACATCCATCATAAAATACACTGGAAATATGGTTTGGTCTAGCCAGATAACATTATGGTTTGGCTTGGTAAGTCATCTGTTGCTTTGTGTATGCAGGATGTCACAATGCAGCTTGTTTGCAAAATTAGAGAAACTATCTTACAAAACAGCAATGAAGTTTCCATAAATCCAGGCTTGGAAGAGACTTTTTATTTATGATGTGTAAAAAAAAAGGAGTATTGAATTAACATATCTCTTGTCGTCAGCCAACCTATGTTGAACTAGATATTAGAGTGAACCAATGCCAGGGAGCGGGAAACATGATGATTCACTACCAACAGATTAATTCACTGCTCCGGTGAGGGAGTCACACGAGCACCCAGAGAGGAAACAGACTCTGAAGGCCACACGCACTCCTGACAGCTCTCACAGAGGTATAAAAGATGTTTGTACACAGTAAAGTCCACTCGAGCTGCCACGCAGAGCCGGTGGTCAATACCAACAATGTCAGTTTTAAAAAATGATACAGGTAGTATTTTAAAAGCTTCTTGTGTCCCACATTACTGGAGATAAAGTTCCACAACACTGGAAGCTGTTTCACTGCAGTTTATCAGTGAACAAAACAAGCACATTATTCAAATAATGCAGAAAGGTACATTTATTAGGAATAAACACATTTTCAGTGGGCCATTGATGATAAATTCTAATAATTCTAACATAAAATATAACTGTGGTTTTCTGTGGCCACTAGCAAAGTCCAAACATTAAGTCAGAGTTCATCAGTATTCTTAAGGAACAGCCGCTGGCATTAATGAATTCAGGATAGCATCCACTTTGTCAAATGGCTTTAATAGAGGCCTTCCCATTTTCATGAATGTTATAGATTTATTCAGATGGGACTGAGATGGAGTTACTACGGTACTGCAAATCATCTGCACTGAGATGCTAAGATTGCTCTTCCAAATTGTTTTTGGGGGCACTTAAGCTGCGTCTGATCTGATGGTATTTACTTCTGTAAGTTTATTCTATCATGTTCATCCACGGAATCAAGGGAACAAGTGCGCAATTAAATCTATGTAGAAAATAAAATACACTCCTCGAGTGGAGGTGGTGCACACCTTTAACAGGACATTCTGAATCTAAACAAGGCACGCTTGTTAAGCCGAGATCAGAATTTTAAAAAAGCATTGACAAAAAACTTGCAACATGACAGCTATTAGCAACACGCAGAGCAGTCATTATCCCCACAAGCATGACAAAGAATCAATTGCAAATGTAATTAACAATGCATCTGTATGTGTAGTTTTAACAAGAACGCTGTGCTGAATCCTTTTAGGCCCTGAGAGGTAATTCAAAACCACAGCCACCTGGAAATAATCCAGGACAATTTTTCATTCAGTGGCACTCATACATGCCCAAACATGGCCAAACCTGAGTGCACCATACATTAGCAAAGCTGTGCCAATGACGAGGATAATTCAATGACCTTGGAGAAGACTGCTGAGTTGCTGCTCCTGTATCACAACCTCTCCCTATCATATGTCGCCCAATCAGATGAAAGCTACTTTAACAGTGTCACTAATCCATCATGTTTCTTGCAAATTGAATTAAGTTGCAAGACATTGTTGATTTCCTTGTACCTGCATGTAAAAATGGTGAAATTATATTGATAAATCTTTTCCCCAATATTGTCTTAGTCCTAAAGAAACCAGTGTGCTACATTGAAGCTATGCTGGTCTATAGAGGCTGGACTGGAACACCTTAATGTAACCCAATACAGCAAAAACAAAACACCACTACAGCCTCACAAATTACCTCTCTGACATGCTTAACAAACATGTTATCAGGTTCATTACAGCATTTTTGCAGAGCAACTGTTTTAGATGACATTTAAGTGTACATGTGTCCATCCTAATACAGTAGAAATTAGCCCAGCTTAAACCTGCAGTAATGGCCACTTGGAAGCAGTGGAAACAAATGCCCAAGACAATTACATTTTATCAACTTTTAAGTGGATATGTGTAACTTGTTAGCAAACCATTTCTTATTTACAAATGAAGCAGACACAGAGCAGCGATAGCATTTATTCGCTGTGTTTCGCTCTCCAACAACCCCTGAGAGAAATATCTGGGTCTTTAACTGGTACCCATATTTGCCTGTATTTCCTTTTGTGATGGGCTGACCCGCATGCTTTGAAGCTTCGACCATTGCCATGGTAGCAGGGGAGACGTTTGCCACTCTTTATTCCATCCCCTCCTCCACTGTCTCAACTTGACGAGCCAGCGAGCAATTGCAAGTGTGTAGGAGCGTCGAGCTCGCGCTCATCACAGCCCTGGTGAGAGTGAAACAAAACAGTTGCACTATGAGCTGAAAGGCGCTTTGTAGAGCTGAGAAGAACCACAGAGTGAGGTGATCATTCTCTGTGGGTTCTTCACTACAAGCAATACATTTCATATGCCTATATCTAGTCATTTAATCAACTGCTAATGTCAAAAAATTGATTGTAGCAGCTTTACGTTTTAAGCCTGTATCCTCACAGAAATCAATGGTTAACACCATTAACCACGTCACAACAATCTCTCCATAAAAGATCAACTATCAATTGAAAACTCTTTGAAGACTTTTGAAGACTTTTGTGACATGAGGGTGCTTTTCATAAAACCCCAAGTGCTGTGAATGGTAATAATGTGCTATAAAATCCACATCTGAATGTTTCCAGTAGAAAAAGGGAATCACAATTTCCTCATAATTTCAGTCATAATTAATTTATTCGCTAACACCAAAACAACATTAAGAGAGTGCAACTCAGTGCTGTTTAGAAAAAGAAGGTTTAAGCACCATTTTAGCAAAACGGTATAATATAATGTTTGTTTATTTATTTACATTCATACTAAATAGACAGCAAAGAGGTGGCAAGGAGAACATGATTACAGCCTCTTAAGAACAAGCTCACTATTATCACACACAAATTGTAATAACTCAAGCACTTTCTAATGCAAAACCTTAGCTATTATACACAATTAGTCTGTACATGTTTGCACTTGTGTAAAGCCTATTCCAGAATAATGGTGCCATTGGGTCCTCCATAAACATACCAACTCTAAAGTGTTGGGAAACAGAAATTTTAATTTGACTGCCCAAAGGGCTGTGTTTTCTCCATTTTGAAGAATATGCCTGACACATTGTTCTCTTATCAGAATCAGAATCAGAAATACTTTATTAATCCCAGAAGGGAAATTGTTTTTTGATACAGTTGCAGTGCTCAATAGAAGTTATTGAAGAATAAAAATAATAATAATAATAATAAACA
>JAVQJL010072260.1:0-12728 GCA_036024295.1 Nannoperca obscura | reverse complement strand
GACTTACAGAAAACATTTGACCTCTGTCAACAAAGGGTATTGACCAAATACTTATTTTCCACCATCATTTGCAAATTCTTTAAAAATCAGTCAGTGATTTTCTGGAATTTTTTTTTTTTCCCTCATTTTGTCTCATAGTTGAGGTATACCTATGATGAAAATCGGAGACCTCATCTTTTAAGTGGGAGAACTTGCACATCTGGTGGCTGACTAAATACTTTTTTGCCCTATTGTATATGTCCCTGTGTTATGTACGTCTTCATTTTTTCACTTGGTTCCATTGACCTTTGTCACATTTTCTTTGTATGCAGACACCAACTTTTCCACCTCAGCGTAAAAAGTGTGTGTGTGTGTGTGTGTCCGTGCGCGTGTCCGTGTCCGATATACTCTGATATACAGTTGGAGGTCGACCTGGTCCAATGCTCTCCATGTGTCCCAACACACGCCTCCCCTCCAGGTTTGTCATGTCCAGTATAAAAATGAGAGCAATGCACAGATAAAGGTTCATGTAGGGTCTCTGTGAGAGCATATGATACATTGTTTATTCTGTAAAGTGGGGTTCACGTGGGGGGATGGGCACATTAGCACGAGAAAGAGACATGTTCCCATAAATGACTCCTGATTCTTCAGTCTGAAATGTGTGGTTCACATGGGGGGATATATGTGTGTGGGTGTGCATGGGGATGTTTTCCATCTGGATGAACATAATCTAGTATTACCCATTCATTTCCTATGCTATTTCCATTTTTGACCGGGAACACCACAGGTGTTACAAAGTTGATTAGACAACTCAAAATTCAATGAAAATGGTGATCAGCAATTGTATATGTTCAAATGCCTAGTGTGGAGGATATCATAAGGCCTTGAGGCAATTAGATAAAAACATTTTTTCTATGACTAAGTTGAAGTTGTAAATCAGTCAGATTTAACCTGAACACCACAGGAGGGTTAAAAGGTGCTAAACAAAATAGTAAATCAATGCATTGAAAGTGTCAAAATGAAGTTCATCAAAATGAACCTGGATTGCAGAGAGTTAACAGAACTGCTGCATAGAAAACAAATATTTTACAGATGGTGCTTAAAAAATAAGAACATTGACAAAAACTAAACACAATTGACAAAACAACTGACAGGCTCAGGTTGTTATTCAAAGTGTCTGACAACCTCTCGCGACATTTCAGAGTGAGACTTTGAGTTAAACAAAAGGATCTTACTCTTTAACAAACAGTCTGTCTCTGTTCCCATAATGTTATCATACACTTAGACACAACAGTCAGTAACAAAAACAAGCCCTTTTACTGGGCAGACTTTTCACAGGCACAATTGCGCCAAAGGATTATGTTGCAGCCATTACAGCCTGTTTGTGGATGACCACAGAGGTGATCTACTGGACCAATTCTAAATATTTTGGTAATTATTAGTTATTTCAACCCAAAAATGTATAAATATAGGTTTAAAGATACCAGAGTTTCCCCTTTAAAAGCCAATTTAATACATATAGGCTGGAGCTCATCATATTCACCATGAAGAGTGATGTTTCCAAAAAGACAAACCTCTGCACAAACATGCATAACCTATATGAAACTTTTTTGGCGATTTGGAGGCCTAAAAACTAGAGAAAAGTAATCTAGACTCATGACTTTTTCAGCCTTTTACTTCCAACTAGGCGGCTTTATATATGGAGAAAGACTGTTGGCAGCTGTTAAATGTTTCTCAATGCTAACTACTATGAGGTGTTTCTGTTACTGTATCCACCCTGCTGCACTGCTAAGGGGAAAAGAGAGAAGGCAGAGTGAACTAGATGTGGAAGCTTCTGCTGGCCTAACATTTGGTTCCCATTAGCCTGTGTTGCATTTATGTGGTATTTTGTTCAAAAACACCACATAAATTATGTACGCTGTAAATTTGCTATCCGTTTGCAGTGGGACTATTTGATGTTTTGCTTCAAGAGAAAATGCATCTAAAAGAAAAAAAGGGTAGAAGATTAATGAAGTAAAGTATGGATAATATGCTGGAATATAAATATGGTTGAACTAAGAACAATATGTGTGAAACAAGTATTTTCTCTTTTTCTTTTTTTTTTTTTTACTAAAAATGGTTATGTGTAGTTTATATAAAGCATCAAATCCCAGTGTTGATCCTCTTCATTCTTTCTATTGGTTGTGTGTCTGAATTGACAACATGCCTTGGTATCCAACATATTGCCACATTACTTCTGGTAGAAAACTGCATTGTGGGTGTCGGTGCTAGAAATGTCAGTATTAGGGCAGGGGTGTTGTAAGTCAAGGCAGAAGCTGTAGCGGCAGCAGTAGTATATTTCACTGAAACTGATCTCATGCTTTCTGACAGTAATGGTACTTATGGTAATGTCCTCTGTGAACCAGACATGGCCCTGTGCGCTCGCACACGCAGCACACAGCTCCCCGACACAGCTCTGATTTAACACCACAGAAGTTTAAGGCCTGCGCTGCTGGATATTGAGATTTTAAATTTCAAATTCTGCAGCGCTGTCAGTGATTTGGTCTCAGTTGTCCACGGCTAAACATTTGGGCTGCATTTCAAGATGTTTATAAGTAAAAAAAAGAAATGTTTTCTTGGCATGAAATACCTACATTTTTACAAAACAACAGATTACAGGACATATTACAGTGTCATCTACAAAATGAAGAGAGGTCAGAAAGGACATCTCATCAAAACAATAGGTGTTCATATAAAAAAAAAAAACCCTAGAATATTTAACCATCTTAAACTTTCAGCATTTTAGTTGAAGATGTGAATAAAATATCTTTGAAGCTGCATTAATTGATTATTTTGGCCATTCGGGGGAGCAGAAGAAGCTGTAAACACAATATTAACATATTATCACCTTAATAAGTTTTTATGGCTAACATGTAAGCAAAATGTTGCTTGTAAATACACCCCACAGACACAGAGCAGCATTAGCATTCATTTAGAGTGGTGGAAAGTCCAGTATTTTGGTATACCTAGGCCCTATTTCTCGTTACAAATTTTGGTGTCGGAGTGACTAATAGTTATCAATGGTTTTGGAATTGGTCCAGTCGATCGCCTCTGCAGGCATCTGCAAATGGGCTACAATGGCTACAAGAAATCCTTGCAGGCAATTGCACCAATGAAAGGTATATTCACTAAAAGTGCTTGTTTTTGCCACTTTCAGGCTCAGACTTATATTCAAAGTGTCTGATAGCATTATGGAAAGGATCCTGACTTTATGTTTCAGGTTAAACAAAAAGGATCTTACTCTTTAACAAAACATGTCTTTATAAGTCCAGCATTCAATCTCCTTTTAGCTCTGTTTTTGGTCTCCACCAATTCTCTTTAGCCACTAATTGTTCACCAGATAGATGTTCACTTTTTTTGTTTAAAGCTAAAATATTCTAAAGAGCTACGAGAACCTGCAGAGTTAGGTGGATTTTCACTCTAGACTTGTTGCTACATACCCTTTCACATTACAAAGGAATTGTTTATATGAAGCTTTGCTTAAGTTCAATCAGGAAGATCATCAGCCAATCATATTGCTGCTGTCAAACTTCAAATCTGCTGTCCTCTCATTTGCTGTCAGCTGTCAATTCATTGGGGAATCATTGCAACCCTCCTCCACCCCATTCACCTCCAGTTTACCACATTCAGTGCCCTGGTTGAGCTCATCAGAAGTCCATTTCTCATCACGTCCAGATCTTCAGCCATTGTTCCACCACCACCCTGACTCCATCAGTGGCTATCCTTTACTAACCTTCTAAAAATATTATGACATCAAGATGGGGTCTAATCGCCAAAGACTCTTCACATTTTTCATCTTTATTATGCACCTTTCAATAAATACTTGTTCAGCATACTGAAGATTCTTGTGCAAAAAGTGCAGCTATTAAGCAAATGTTGAAACAAGTGAAAGAGCACTGTAAATACTTCTGGTCCATGTTGGCTTAGAAGTTGAGCTTCAAAAAGCATTCTGGACCTGCCAAGGTTTTTAAAATGTTGTCTGTGTCTGAATTCCTGAGTTATGTAACAGCAAAAAGGTCACACATGAGAGTCTGGGTTAGAAAACCAGTATTAAGAGCATCAAAGTTCATTCTTGAACAACTTAGTTTGACAAAAAGTCTTACTTGATTTTTTTGCTACATCTCACAATCTTCTTCAACAGATTGAAGTTGGCTCTTCTGGCATCATGTGACTTTGGTATGGAACTTTGTCTGTATACCTTGATTAAAATTGTTTCCAATATTCTGATTGTGCAGTTTGGATGTAGCATCCCAGTTAGCTGCTCTGTAGGATTGTAGGGCTGTACGTTACTTTGCAATGTGTGCTTGAGTGAAAAACATGAAAATGAGTGCTGCATGTAAATGTGTTCTATTTTAACTAAATTCACTCATACAGGCCAGGAGACTTGACACACAGTATGTGAGAAACACACCACCAGTAAAATAGCTTTAGAAATGCAATAGCTATGTTTGAGCAGGTCAGATACACAGCACATCATCCTAAGCCTGCTCAGTGTTTGCTCTCGAAATATCAAATACTGCCGCAGTTGATCCTTCTTTTAATTCAGACCATAAGTGGGCTCCTGTCACTCATTTCAATGGAATATCTATCATGGCAGCAGATTTGCATTATCATTGTAATCCTCCACAACATCACTGACCAGCTGCAGATCTCAGTCTGCGCTTTCTGACTACACAGGGTTAACAACAATGAAACAAACAACATTCAGTCCCCCCTCTGTCATATTTCCTCTGCCCCCCTCCCTCTCCCTGTGAAACACAAACATTTTAAAGGAATGACGGAGAAGGAAAAAAAGAACTTCATTTTTAATTCAACTTTCTTCAGACTACCTTCCTGAGTCTCTTACCCCACCACATCCATCTCTCCTCATCAGCCAAACACAGACAGACACCTCCCCTCCTCTCTCCCTTTCTTCCCTCTGTTTTTGAATATGTGTTTTCTGTTTATTATTAGCTGACTCGGTGCTTCATCATTCCGTGAAAATTCATATCTGCTGAACATAAGTGGGAGAAACAGTGGGGAATCAATCTTTTGTGCTTGGGCAGATAAACACAAGACACAATCAGAGGCAGAAAGAAAAATAGAGAGAGGAGGAGAACAGAGGAGAAGAAGGCCTCATCCCCTCATCCCGGCCGTGATGGATAGCAGGAGTAAAAGTGTCGGGACGGTATTATGTAAATCAAGGAGGCATCCTAGCATGGCCTTGATGATTATGGGGAGATGTGAACGATGTTCGTGGGTCCCAAGGCACTCTGCTTGTTATTTCTTTTCTTTCCAACCACCCCGGGGCGAATTCAGTGTGACCCCCTGGACATTCCCCTTCCCCTACTCCCTGCTCCCATACTCCTCCACTCTTCCCCACGGGAGCACACTCCACCCTAAAAAAAAATGGAAGAAAAAGAAAAACAACTCACAGCAAGACATCTGTTTCATTTACTTAAGAAATTATCTGTCAGCGAATGTGCCCCCAGTACCTCTAATGGGCAGCCGGGAGGTGGACATGGAGGACGACGACAGGGTTGGGTGCTGAGTGATGGAGAAACAGGAGGAGGAGGTTGAGTTGAGGGCATCTCTAGTCCCTGTCCTGATCTTCCTCCTCCTCCTCTCCCACCTCTTCCTCTCTGAGCTGCAGCTTCCCTAAGGTGTATAAACAAGTGACAAAGCTGTAAAGTGATAAACTGTGACACTTTTATATCAATGAATGTGTTTTCCTGCTCTCTGTCACTGATTTGAAATGCACAGTAGTGATTCAACTTTTAGCCAATTCAGAGCTTTTCCATTTGCTCTTCTACATATCCAGCATCTTTTCCCACAAGACCTTTTTTGGGAAAAGAAACCTCTAAAGCTCACTGTTTAATCCACACAAAAACTGAAATGTACAAACTACAACTTGTGGTTTTACAAGGAGTCACCTTTGGACAGAGTCAGCTAGCTGTTCCCATGCTCACTCTCAGTGTTTATGCTAGGCTAAGCTAATGGCTGTAGCTTCATATTTGGCATACATATATAAGAGTGAGGATGAGACAGAACATGAGATTGTTTGTCGGATTTTTGTGGTGTCAACACTAAAGGCTCCTCGTACAAGCTGAGTGCTGTTGTTCGCTGACACTGTAGTGGGCGCTGTAGACCGGTCTACAGCAAGCAAATGGTAAGGGTAAGGAAGCAGGAAAAGCCCGGTTCTTAGTTAAAACCTTTAGGCTATAGTTGTACAGTTATACAGAATATGTTGCCACTGCATAGCACAGGTGCTTCAGAGATTGGAAATACATTGGTTACCTGATTGTTGTTGTGTTTTGGAAGGAGGCGGAGAAGGAAGTGATCAGGGATCCCACAGATCTACATTCCAACCCTCACCAAGGGTCCAACATGACTTTCCCTCACAGGGTAACTGGTCTCGCTCTTGGAGATAAGTTGAAGTGCTCTGACGTGTGTACTGCTTTTCTGAGTACTGTGCCTCCAGGGTCGCTGCCGGTCTCCAGCCCATACACCGGAGCGTTTCTCTCCTCGCTGCCGGCCTCCAGGCCTTAGTCCCGCCCGTCCTCCCGAGTGGTCCTCCATGCCTGGCCTCCGTGCCTGGTCCTGTCCCGGCCGTCCTCCACGTCGGATCTGCTGTTGGGCCGTCCATCTAGGGGGCTTTTTTGTACCCCAGGACATTTTAATTTGCCTTCCTTTGTTCAGTGTCGGTTCATTGTCAGTATCAGTGTGTTATGTTCTGGGTATCTGGTTTGGCGTGTCGTCCCCGCGTTGGTTTTCCTGGTTTCCGTGCTCCTGTTTTTCCTGTGCCGCACCCTGCTTTGTTGTTTGAAAGATGTGGCAATAAATTCTTCTTCACACCACCTGCCTGTCTGCATTTTTGGTCCTATATTCTCCGCTGCCTGAACTGACGCATTGTGACACTTCTCACTGAAAGGAGCCAGTTGCCTCCTTGTGGAGGTATTCCAGGCAAGTCCAAAGAGGAAATTTGGTTCTAAAAACACTGTAATTTTGGAAGAAATGGCCACTTTATAAAGTTTAGCTACTGCTGAAGCCTTACATTTGCTTTGGCTAAAGTTAAAAATGAATCTTTCCATGGAACGAGGAATGTGGATTTTCCATTTCTTACATTAGAAACTTGTCTCTCTGGACAAAGTGTTTCAATGTACATGGGCATGTGAGATGCTATCCTGTAAGACTCAAAGGAAAATGCAGTCCACAGTGCTGCTGTCATGGAGGGACATCCATGTGTGATGTGGGTGCGTGTACTTGTCATGGCTCTCAAAATGTCATCAGTTCATGCCATTTTGAATAAGATAGAGGACAAAAACCGACGTGCAATAGCAGTGAGAGCGGTAGCTGTGCTGTGAACATGTGCAAATACCAAGAACAAATAATGCATCACTGTACAGGCTTCATCCGAAACAGCCGTACTGATGAGCTTCAAAGGATCGCAGGAATATGTAAATCCACACCCATGTATGAATCTACTCGGCAGGCTTTTGTCCTCTCGCCTCATATGTTACCTGTTCTTAGTGCATGCTTTATGAGTCATCTGGTGAGGAATATACAAGGGCTTTTTTGCATTTTTTTGGCAGTCTATCTCAGTCCTCAAAGTTTCCTTTACGATAACGAAAAACCATTAACTGCTGTCAAACAGCCAAGAAGAGAGATTATTTTTTTTATTGAAATAAGATTAAAATGATAAGTTTGACTGAGGGTTCCACCTGATAAAATATTTCAGCTCATAAGCGCGGTGTGGGCACAGGGATTAGAAGAGGAAAGGGAGAGGGAAAGGGAGGGGGAGTAACATAGAGGATAGAGAGACACAGAGAGAGGGAGAAATTCATAATGTATAATAAAACAAAAGGTGTCATGGGAAATAACAGTGATATTAAAATTAGAGTAAGGTGGGATCTATATGAAAAATGCAGATTTGAAAATGTAAATGATGATGAGGGAGAGGAGGACAGATGTGGAATTGCAATAGCAGTATGGAAGTAAAAAGAGCTCCTCAGGACCTCAGCGAGAGGCTCTCTGTCTGGGAGTGACTTTATAGATGGGCTCAAGCAAGAAAAAAGCTCTCAACTGACAAAGAAGAGATGATGGGGGTCAAAACTGTTGCAGTGCAAGTTCAGAGAACTAAATAAATAGTGTTGCTCCTCACTGTTAACGTGATGTTAGGGCTTTGTTAAAGACAGGGACACCGATATTGTGGAGTCAAATGTGATCCTTTTAAATGAATGTAACCCAGTTTTAACTGATTAGCAATTTGACTGTGGTATCTCGCCTTAATAGGTCCCAAAAGGTAAATGTTTTGTTTGCTTGTGACATGAGGACTTGATGAGAATGATTTTGATAAGATTTTGATTATGACATATACTGTGAAAAATATGTCCTTGTGAATAAAGCTTTAGTGTCAAGATTTTAACACAACTGTCGATGCAACTTGACACATCATCAGTGACGTTGCCTGGGGTCATCAGCTTGTAGTGATCAGTGTGTGGTCCACAGTCACCTTGATGCCTTCTGAGGCATCTGAGGTCTTCCTAATGGCTCTCCTGAGTGCCCTGTAGGGAGTCTGGCTTGCAAAGCCTCTGCACCTGACCTTGATGGGCTCACACTTCCAAATAAAGGCTTCCTTCATTCCTTCATCCTTCATCTGGTCTTACCAGGGGACAGTCAACTCCAGCATGACCACTTGTCTTGTCCAAGTTGGTGTTATGACCTGTATAAAACAGATGCTCATGGCATAAAGTTAGAATCTGATCATGACATTTAAATTGAAGAAAAGCTCCAGATTCTGAGCCTTTCCCTGATACCTTTCTACTTGATCGGGCAGGTCTAGTTTAGACTGTGATGTTAACATCCTGTCCATTCTAATTACACAGCAATTAATTGGCCTCAGTCTGTTTATTAAAGGAGTAACTGAACAGCAGGCTGAAACTCCATGTTTTTTCAACAGTGAAGTCACAGGTTCTGGAGTACACCTGCAGCAAAGGTGAGAAGTTAAATCCCTGGAGGTCAGCAAAAACAAGATTTTGTTGTTGTTAAGTTACTCGTTAAAGTCAGCTAAAAACAGAAATGAATCACATCATTATACAACAATTGCATTAGTTTTGGCCTTGCTATGCAGAAGGCACACTACTTCTGCATCAGCACCGAATGTTGGCATTAGATGTAAATGTGCGCTGCAGAATCGTGCAATATTAACATAACTCCTAGGGTTGTGTTTTCTCATTATGTACATGACATGCATCGTCTCCAGTGAAATCTTGCAGTGTGATTGATTGATTATCAACAAGGACCGACACAGTAGTAGTGTGTCAGCATTTCTGACCTTGGCCCATTTCTTCAGTATTGATTGACATGCAGCGTTTTGCACTCTGCATGTCTCTATGAATATGTCATCATTTACACTGCTATAGATCACATTGACCAGACCTCAGCTCACCACTGTTTGGTGACCCCTCCTTTACCCCCTCCTCAGGAGGAGTACGGAGATCCTCCCTTTAGTGAAAGGGGAAGGAAGAGTAAAAGGAGCCCCCCTTAGATATGAGCCTCCCTGAGGGGCTCTCCTGCGACTAAAGAATGTTAGAAGTTCAAGTTCCAGCCACTAGCCCCTGAAAGCTGACCTGGTCTGCCACATGTCCTCTGTTACCAGCCAGCCAAGGACAAGAGGCTGGGCAACAGCAGCTAGCCAGTACACGAAGACACTTGAAAGAGACTGCTGACATTGGAAGTGACAAGATTTCATGTGTACCTTTTCAAATTGCAAAAATGCATATTTATTTGTATGCATAGTTTTTCTGAGTAAGACTTGAGAGTTACTGATGACTGTCATGATGTGTATTGACAAAAAATATATACATAATTAGTTATATTCTTATTAATGCCAAAATGTAATAATAAAACAAATTGCTTAAATATTATAATGACAATTACCACTATTATTACAGTCTTGCTTAGTAGACTGTAGGTTGTCAAGATACTTGCATAGCTTAAAATAAATGTGCATATAATTAAAAATCAATTGCACCACACAAATTCAATTCTGCACAGTATAACATCAGCCTGCTCAGTGAATTGAACCTTGTTAATTAATATGTATTGTCCCTAATAAACAAACGAATAAAGTCCAATATGATTGTAATTCCTAGGTTCCTTGGCTGTTTAATAGATCATTTAACTCGACCGCATGACATATCTTAGTCAAAGCTCCCTCATTTGACAATGCAAATAATTGTTCCATATCTTGCATATATTGCAAGATGTTGCAAACCCTCTGTGTGCTGTGGAGCCCCACTGCATACAGAACATTTAATATTCCATACCACTGTCCAATTCAATGTTGAGCTACACCTCCTGTCAACATATTTGTTTTATATTAAATAAATATGAATATTATTTATTTCTGTACTGTCACTCAGTTTTGGGAAATATAATTCAACAACATTAAGGTATTTCTCCAATACTGTAGGAATATAGTGGATACTATCGAAGGTGCTGTCCGAACAGTTGGAACAAACCCAAATGATCACTGTTTCAAGTCTACAATTTACATAAGTTTGCTTTTTTTGGAAGATAGCATGTACTCTTTGTTGTTACATTTTTGTCAGTGCAGTATCTTATAATAACCTTATTGTCATCAATAAACATGCTCTTCCCACAGAATCTGTCTGACCTCCATTTCCTGCAGCTCCTAACAGGTTGGACAGAATAGGAGTCACTTACTCACTTAAGATAGTTGTTGAAGTGCTTTTACTGTGCAACTGTGCATCACTGTGAGGATTTTTGGCCAGTTAGGACTGATTTTTTACTCTGAAATGCTTGATTAATATGACCCAGGTATCTATCAGAGACAAGAGTGAAAACTTTTTCTTACTTTTGGGAGAGAAAACTCACCAAACATCCATGAAAGTCCCTTTGAGTTATCAGAACAAAAATGTTGATAGTTCTGTCTCTGTTCAGGACCCAACACCTACTTTACTCACATACTGTACAGACATCCTATTCACAAGAAAAGTTTATCAACATCATGATAAAATCTGGCAATTATCACTTGTCACAGCTCCGTTACTGCCCTTCAAATGCTTTAATGAACCTTGTTAACCTCAAACAAAATGGACAGTCCCCCAGCTCTCGAAGCCACTTAGACGACAGCGACGCTTCAGCCATTATCTGCGTGCAACAGCCAGTCTGGGCTCTTTACCGCACAGGGACTCTACACAAGTGCTCTTAACTGCTCTCCTTCTTCTGGATAAAAAGAGAATCTATTTTTTGCCCATTAGCGCTGGCATTAAGAGCTATTATTTGCCTTAACAGCGTTAACTATCCACTCCCACGTCACCCATCATTACCGTTATTATTCTGAGTCAAACTTGAAAGGACACAGGAACGTCTGACAGGCGCTGCTGCCGCCGTTTGTTTGGCTGCTCTTCGAGAAGGAAAATGGGGAGAGCAGATCAAAAAGGAGGGGATGCTCAGCTGTTTGGCCTTGGCATGGTAATGGAGAGGGAAGGAAGGTGTTTGTGTGGGCAGAACAGACACTGGGAGAACAGACTTAGTGATAAGAACCTTGAGATGAAGATTATAGATTTTTTTTCTCTTTATCCACTAGGAAACTTTACATTATTTCTTACAGGAGTCAATGGGGGTGTAGCGTAAAGTAGCAGTTAGAAATTTGGGATTATTGAGTTTGATATGCAATTTCATTTGACCAAGCCACAGACAATGTCAAGGCAGGGTGTGGTAGACCAACAATAGATGCCCTAACGATCCCTAAATCCTCCCAGGACCCAAAAACACTTGAAAGAATAAATGACCCGTCTCGTTTTACTGCCTCCCCAATATGTGCACATATTGCTGAATGGGCAGGGAGCTTCAGTGAGGAGCGGCTAGGATGGCACAGGGGCTGGCCTCACCTGTAATGGCATATCTCAGCCTCTCCTTATCGATCAGCTCTGCCCCTGAACACTCGTCTGGGCTCCGGGCCGTGGGCCGGGGGGGAGGGCTGGGGGACGCTGGCCGTGGATCTCGTTGCCACGGTGCCCTTGGTGAAGGCCGGTATCCAGTGACAAGCAGCAGAGTGGAGTGAATGAGAGAGTGGAAGGGAGCTGCTGTGATGGCAGTACAGTACACACAGGATATCATCAGAGGACCAGCAAACACACACACACACACACACACACACACACACACAATGTTTCACATTCACAAGCTCGGCACACACCCTGTTCATTCTTTAAGTTTCTCACTGTTGACATAATACTGATTATAGTTTTGAAGGGACAGTCCAGCGAGTTAGTGCTTTCATAACTTCTGAGTTCTGGTAGCCGGTTTTTTTTTTTAAATGGGCAAGACATTGACAAGACATGCTCCATGATTGGTAAACTGATTGTTGTGTGTAAGATTGGTAGTAAATATTGGTAGAGTGCCCCTTTAATCCTAAATCCAAATTTCAATTCAACACATGCCCAAACCTAATCTAAACATCAGTTTCTAAAATTACATTTATATTGTTATATATTGTTTAACCAACAGAAGTTATTGTAATTTTAGGTTGTAGCTACTCAAAATGTTATATTGCGGCCAAATCTAGAGTCTCTAAAAGTAGAATGGAGCCAGAGCTTTCAGCTATCAAGCTCCTCTTATGTGGAACCAGCTTCCAGTTTGTTTACGGGAGGCAGACACCCTCCTCACATTCAAGAGTAGGCTTAAGACTTTCCTCTTTGATA